>JBAMYA010045365.1:0-36575 GCA_037176975.1 Arrhamphus sclerolepis
AAGAGGAGGATGAGACTGGAGAGAGGAGGTAGACTGGGAGAAAGAGGAGGATGAGACTGGAGAGAGGAGGTAGACTGCGAGGAAGAGGAGGATACGACTGGAGAGAGGAGGTAGACTGGGAGGAGGTAGAGGATGATAGGATGATCAGTTTCTGCTGGTCTTCTCCAAACCTGGTTCTGGTTCTGGGGTCCACACTGGTCACATTTACGTTGTTGTTTATCTGTTTCTGTTTTCTGTTTCTGTTGAGGAGGATGAGACTGGAGAGAGGAGGTAGACTGGGAGAAAGAGGAGGATACGACTGGAGAAAGGATGTAGACTGGGAGAAAGAGAAGGATGAGACAGAGAGGAGGAAGAGGAGGATGAGATGGAGGAAGGAGGTAGAGGAGTTGGGACATGTGATTTGTCATAAAATCATGTCTTTCATAGTATTAAACTTTTTTTGTAGTCAGAAATATTTCTTCATGACATGATGACGACTTTGTTATTAAGTTTTGTTACAATTTATTTAAAATTTCTTTATTGTAGAAATTAGAAATCATAGAAAAACGTTTTGATCTGAAATACTGACTTTTAGTCATCAGAAAGCTTTTGTTCTTGTTTAAGTTCTCTGCTTCTTGTTTGGTCATAAAATATCAACTTTCAAAAAATGGAAAAAAAATGTGTATGTATATATATATATATATATATATATATGTATACATATGTGACTTCATGCATATTTTACAATATTTTGTAATATTGCTCAAAACCTGATTTTTAAAAAGTAAAATAGTTAATTTTGCAAAGCCTTTTGACGTCAAATACAATTTTGTGTCATAAAAGATAATTTTTACATAATTGTGACTGTTGAAGGAAGAAACCCCTCCTGTGGTCATGGTTGGACTTGTAGAACGTTTTTGTAAAAGTCTAAAATTTCTGTTGTGTGTGTGTGAATATAACTTTTAAGACTGAACTGTTTCAGCCTGATGCTTTATGTAAAGATTAAATAGAAAGTAAACACGAGAGCAAATGAAAAACAACTCATTTTAAAGACATGTTGTTTGCAGTGGTTCCAGATGTGAACAGCCAGGTGGTGGCGCTGGTGAGGGAGGAGCCAGAGGAGCCGAGGAAACGATTCACAAAGCATCCAGGTAGGTCTGCTCACCTGAACAATTAGATCAGAAGTGTAAAACTCTTATTTCATCCTGGCACATATCACCCTGGTTACCCTTAAAGGGCTACATCATCACCCCTGTTACCCATAAAGGGCCACATCATCGCCATGGTTACCCTTAAAGGGCCACATCATCACCATGGTTACTGTTAAAGGACCACGTCATCATGGTTACTGTTAAAGGGCCACGTTATCACCATGGTTACCCTTAAAGGGTTACACTGTCGCCACGATTACCGTTAAAGAACTACATCATCACCCTGGTTTCCCTTAAAGGACCACACCATACTGTTAAAGGGCCACATCATCACCATTGTTACCATTAAGGAACTGCATCATCACCACGGTTACCGTTAAAGGGCCACATCATCACCATGGTTACTGTTAAAGTTTATTCACTTTTTCAACCAGCTGTGTGCACAGATTTCCCAGTACCCGGTAAGAAAAAAGAAGAGAATTTTTGTTGCAAAATGTCAAATTTCACAAAATTTGAAACTTTAATCATGAAATTGATGCTTTTGTCGTAAAATTACAATTATTTCTCAAATAAACCTAAAATTGGATGTTTTTCATTGAAAATAAATTGTAAAATGCTAAATTTCTTTCATTTTTTTCTTCACAAAAACTTATGTCATGACATATCAGATTTCACAAAAATGATGGCCTATAAGCAACTATATTACATTGAGACTCTTGTAAAATCAGAAATGGAAAGAAAATTGTTGAAAATTGTAAATTTTGAAAGATCAACATAGTTTTGATCAAAAGTCATGAATTGTGACCTTCTATCCTAAAATCTCAAATGTTTTGTTAAATTCAGTAAATTGTCTGAGCTGCTGCTGAAGCTGCTGCTGAAGCTGCTGCTGAAAGAGCGAACCCTCAGCAGATATGGACGTTTGTCTTTCAGGTCTGGAGGACGGAGGACGTCTGAGCTTCCGATGGTACAACGATGATGATGATGATGGCGATAAAGAGGATGAAGAGAAGCCACTGCTGGATCAAACATCTGGCAGCTCCAGACAGAGCAAGGAAGAGCAGAAGGATCCAGACTACAAGGTTCCCCAAAGGTTACTCATCCCAGTACAGTTCCTGAAGTCCTGAGCTTTGATCAGATGGTTTTTATCACATTTTTACACCAAATCAAATGTGTGACATAAAGAGGAGGGAGCGGGAGAGTCTGAGGCCTCCAGCCAGTCAGAACCGGTCTGTCGTCCTGCAGGTCGTCTTTGTCCAAAATCCGTCCTGGAGGGAGGAGGCCCGGCAGACCTCGGACCAGCGACACACAGAGTCTGACTCACCTGGGCCTCAGGGTCCGGCTGGTGGACTCCCAGACGGAGGTGCTCTCCAACATCGGTAAACCTCGCAGTAAGACTGTGCTCTATAGCGCCTCCTGTTGGTTGAGAAGTGTAACTGGCAGTTAGCGCCATTCCAAATCTGTAAAACTGAAACAGTCCTAAAAATCAAGAATTTTTGCTGTTTTTGTTGAAAATATTTATCTGAAAAAAATCATCAAATCAACATTCCACATTTCAATGACGTGAACAGAAAAACAATAGATAGTAGATAGTAAATGAGATCTGGTAAGTTTATGGTCACAGTTGAGCTATACGGTGTTCGCCGGCCGTTCTGTGTGTGTCAGAGGTCCACAAGAGGTTCCCATGTCCTGCTGGATGGTCTCCCCCATGTTTTGTAAGATGTATCTACGTTGTTCCAACCATAAAATTTCATTTAAGGTTCCTTTGAACAAGTTGAACGTAGGGGTCTTTGTTGATTCCATCTGAGCAGGATGCATTTGTTTGCGATGTAGGCTGTGATGTTCATCCTCCTCTTGTATGTAGGATCCAGTGCTTTGTCCACTTCTGTACCAAAGACGTACCACAGTGGCGTGTTTTCCAGCGGGGTCTCCACAGCCTTAACAGTCAGGTCATGCACAGCCCTCCAGAAATGTTTGAACTTTGTGCATTCTCAGCGAGTGAGCATAACTGACCCTGCAGATCTTCTACAACGATGACATCTGGGGGTCGAGTTAGGAAGTGTTTTTGCTTAAGCGGAGTGGGGTGAGGTATATTCTGTGCATAAATTTGTACTTTTGTTGGATTATTTTCTTCCAAGAGAGTGAGGAGAAAACGTTCTGACACATGACATCCCACTGGTCCACGCCAAAAGCACATCCCGAGTCCCTCTGCTACATACTCTTCAGTGGGAAGAGCTGCGGTCTAACAGAGAACTATAAATTAGATTTTTCCTTTTGATGATGTAGGTTTCACCAACATCTCGTCTGAGTTTGTCAGCTCCAAAGACATCTTTCCTCTTTCAAGGTGTTAATTAGATGTCAGATTTGTAGGTATGTTTTGGAATCTTACATTCTAACTTCAAGTCTCTGATGGACTCAAGTGTGGCCCGGCAAACAAATGTTGGAAATATACCAATATACTGTACTCTTTCCACTTTGTAAGCAGGGATTTACCAATTGATGGTGGCAGATCTGGGTTGGAGGACAAAGGGAAAAGCCGGGAGGTTTTGCCACATCTTTCCAAACCCAGAGAGTGTCGTAGGTTACATAGGTTACCTGACGTGTTGCATTTATGCTGTTAGTGAACAGCAGCAAGGTCGTACAGATGTAAAGACGCAGTTCTTCTTTTGTATCAATCATCAGTCATCGTTGCGTTTTTAATCAGACCCTCCTAATAGTACACCTGTAAACCTGGCAGAGCTTGTCCCCCCTTCACCTTGGACTTCGTTAAAGTTTTAAAAGCTAATCTTGTTGATGAATCCTTCCAGATAAGGTCAGCGTTTTAGTCATGGATCTAAAGAATGCTTTATCCAGATAACAAATAACTAAAATGCAGCAGAACATTCATTTTAATGAAGGAGAAACGAAATGGGGAGCGTTTTCTATTGTTCTGATTCTTCCTTCACCTTTTTGAGTAATGGAATATAATTTATCAGGTACAGATCTTAAAGTTTTGGAGCCACATTCCTGCCTAGATATTTAAAGCCATTTTGGAGCCAGGTGAAGGGCAAGATGGCTCTGAGTAATTAGTGATTGACAAGTTTATGAATATTGGATTCTGTCAGGTTGACTTTCTAGCCTGATATTGTCCCAAATTTAGTGATGAGGTCTAATACCGCTGGGGTTGATTTCTCTGGACTGGTTAAATATATACCCCGATGGGACCTGACCCGATGGCTTTGGGCTTAGTTTGTATCATTTTGCTCGGGGCGGGCTCCAGCTTGTGCTGTAACTTAGTGGTCAGGTGATGGGCTTTGATTAGTGCGAGAAAGATGCAAAAGTGGATGCTGAGGAGGTGAAACAGAGGCTAGCATCTGGCGATTGTTTTGGTTGCACCAGCAACGAAAGCAAAGTCTGAGGTGGTGTGGAAAAGTTCTGACCATGTGCAGAATGAGAATAATGAGCCAGTGGGTTCTGTGAAATCCAAGAGACAAAAGGCAAATAGCTGCGTACTTTTGGATAATGTCCAGCTGTAAACGGGTTTGGGCTTTTAAAAAGCTGTCAGTCAAATTATACTTGTCAGACTTGGGCCGAGTCTGGGCCGAACTTTTAGGACCCGATTACACCTCAGTATCACAGTAACCTTTGGTAAACTGCTTTGGGTTTTCTTTTGATAGACCTCCACTGTGTGTGAAGAGGAGGAGCAGGAGAATCAGCTATCTGTGTGTGCACGTAAGCTAATAAAGACGTTTCTTAAAATATTCTGATTTTATCACTTTATGCCCAAAGTTCTTAACACGCCCAATGTCAGGAGTGTTGTGACGTTTGAAGACGTCACCAGCTTTCGTCACCCTTTCTGTGAAGAAAGTGGCTGCAGCAGAAGTGTTGCCCACATGTACTTGAGCATGCTAGCATGGGAACGTTGCCTCTTGTGTAGATCACACGCCTGATGGAGGATGCCGACAGCGGAGTGTGTCGGAAGACTGTCTGGTAGATGTGGTGTGTCAGTATTGACACGGCAGGACCAGCGTCAACGACAAGCTGCGTTGGCGCAGCAGGGGTAGTAGTAGAAGTGGCAACAATAACACTGCACCTCTTAGGGACATGTCCCGCACCCTCCAAGTACAGAATAGTGACATCAGGTAGCTGCACCTCATGCACATCACTGGATGGAGCTGAGCAGCTGACCATTGTGTAGCGTCCTCTTTTACGGTAGGATTTATACTGTACTTCAGCTGCAGGGCATTGAGAGGAATTAGCAAAATGTTTGAATGGACAGCATCTGAAGCAACGTTACTGGGAGGAGTTTTAGCAGCGGCAGGAGTACCAGAATTAGTGGGGCGAGGGTTCTTTTTGTGTTTCACATTGTGGAATGGCTTGGTTGTGTAGCCTGAACTACAGCGCCATCTGTCTTCATATTGTCAGCCTGCTCTGCAGCAGCTTCCATCTGTTTTGCCAACGTAGCAGCCTTTTTCTCAAGTTAAATCAGGCCCCAGTAACAATCTCTCTCTTATTTTGTCATTTTGCAAGTGTTCCAGCAACTGGTCTGGCATCATCGTCTGTATTTGCATCAAAGACATTTAACAGAAGGTGCGCGGAGAGCAGCTATGTACTGTACTGTAATAGTTGTGATCATTGCCAGAAACTGTTTTGCTCCTCTACAACATTAACTCTCAAAAGTGTTGCTCTACTGCCGTCACAGCATCTTCAAAAGTTGCAGCTGTTTCAGGCAGCGGGTAGAAAATCTGCTGTTCCTCCACACCAAGGCAGTGGAGAAATGTAGCTGAGCTGTTCTGAGCTGTTGGCCAAGAGTTCCCGGTTGCATTTGTCACTACCATGTAGTTGTTGAAGACTCAAAGCCACGTGTTGAACGGCAACGTCAGTTGTCCCAGACAGAACAAAAACATGGCAGGAGCAGAAACGTTCAGACATCTTGTGGGAGCAGTTGATCCTTGTCGTCAGTTTGTGGTGTGGTGGAGGAACAAGGACAATCCTTTAAAAGTTTTCACGACTTTACTCAGAACGTGCTCAGCAGCATTATACACCATCACATCTCCAGCCTAGTTCTTCTTCTTCTCTCTATGCATTATCCAATGGTGCCTCCAAGTGGCACTCCAGCGTAACAGCTTTACAGAACATAACACATCTTACTACAGACACAGTGACATAAACTAAACATGGCAGCTAAAGTCGGCGAATTTCTTGCCATCGGATTGATGTGAATAAATTTAAAAAACGTCACATATCGGTGGGCCTATATATTGTGCATCACTAGCTTAAATGTTAAACTTTGTCTTTTTTCTGCTCCAGTGTTCAGGAAGAGTCCGGTCCAGGACCTGAGGTGTCCTCGTGGTCTGCAGGAGGATGACTTCCTGGACCTGCTGAGGTCCACCTTCCCTCAGCTGGAGGCCAGTCGCTCCTTTGACGTCTTGGTGACGGACAGCAGCAGGAGACTTCGTCCTCTGGAGGTAGACACTCTGACTCCAGAGGAGATCCTGAGAACCTCCGGGAACCCGGCGCTCTACATCCGACTGAAGGTTGTAAATGAAACTGCTTCCTTAATGAATCTGTCCATCCATTAACTTCCTCTTATCCGGGTCGTGGGGGCAACATTCTAAGCGGAGAAGCCTGAGCTCCCTCTCCCCGGCCACCTCCTCCAGCTCTTCTGGGTTCTGGCGTTCCCAGACAAGAGATATAATCTCTCCAGCGTGTCCTGGGTCTTCCTTGTGGTCTTCTCCTGAAAACCGCTCCAGTGAGAGCTGAAGGTCCCTGCCTGATAAAGCACTGGACCACATCATCTGCAAAAAGCAGAGATGAAATCTTGACACCACCGAACCAGAACCCCTCCACCCCTTAGCTGCACCTAGAAATTCTGTCCATAAAAGTTCTGAACAGAATCGGTGACAAAGATCAGCCCTGAAGAAGACCAACTCTCACTGGAAACTAATCTGGCTGACAACCGGCAATGTGGACCGAACTCTGGCTCCATTTGTGCAGGGACCGGGTAGCCCATAACAATGGACCCTGTACTCAGGATACGCCCCCTTCCCCAGGACACTTCAAGGGACACGGTCAAATGCTTTTTCCAAGTCTCAAAACACATGTGGACTGGTTAGGAAAACTCCCATGACCCCTCCAGGACCCTAGTGAGAGTATAGAGCTAGTCCAGTGTTCCATGGAAAAAGGGGGGGCCACCACCCCAGTCTGCCAATCCAAATGTTCTGCCCTCGATGTCCATGTGATGTTGCAGAAACATGTCAACCAGGAAAGCCCTACAACACTCAGATCCTTGAGGAACTCAAGGGAGTGCAGCTTCTTGACTACCTCAGTGACCTCAGCTCCAGTAATGAATGAGACCGCCTCAGAGTCTCCAGACTCAGCTTCCTCTGTGGAGGACGTGTTGGTGGGATTGAGGCGAAGAAGAAGCTTCTTGGAGCTTACTGGAAGTCTCTTTCCATGGCCTCAAAGTCCTCCAAAACCTGAGTTTTTCTCTTGGAGGCCAGCAAGGCTGCAACCTGCTTGGCCTGCTGGTATCTGTCAGCTGCTTCCAGAGTCCCACGAGCTAACAAAGCTGGACAGGACTCCTCCTTCAGCTTGACAGCATCTCTTAACGAAGGTGTGCACCACTGCTTTTTTCTCTTGCTGCTGCTGCAACACCAAAACTTCTCCACTGTGAGACAAATAAAGGAATTCTTATTCTTATGGGTTTGAGAATTGTCGCCACGACAGGCACCAACAACCTTGCAACCACAACTCCAGGCAGCTGCTCAGCAATGGAGGTGTTGAACATGGCCCATTCAGACTCAGTGCCCCCCACCTCCCTTGGGATGTACTCAAAGCTCTGTTGGAGGTGTGAGTTGAAGATCTTTCTGACAGGTTTTCTCGAGGCAGCTGTTCTCAGCAGACCCTCACTACACGTTTGGGTCTAGCAGATCTGACCAACATCCTCCATCTGGTCCAACTCACCACCAGGTAGTGCTCAGCTCCTCTCTTCACCTGAGTGTCCAGAACATACAGCTGATCTGAGGATACGACTAGAGACTAAGACTAAGTTAATCATCAAACTGCATCCAAGTGTGTCCTGGTGTCCACATGAACTTATGGACACTCTGATGTTCGAACATGGTGTTCGTTATGAACAAACCGTCACTAGCACAGAAGTCCAACCACAGAACACCACTCAGGTTCAGATCAGGCTGTTCCTCCCAGTCACTACCCATGTTGAAGTCCCCCAGCAGAATGAAGGAGTCCCCTTTAGGAGAACTTTCCAGCCCCTCCCCTAGGTGCTGCCCTAGAAACTGCTCGTTACTGCTGTTATGTCTCAATTCTGCTAATTAAACTTTTGTTAATTAAATTGCTTTGTTAATTAACCTTTTTCAGACAGCAGATGTTCAGAGCACTGAAGACTTTGATCCTCAGAACCAGAACCACGAGGTCCAAGGCAGCTCAGTCACGACATCAGCTAGTCAAACAGAAGAAAGGTAATCAGAGAAGTTTCCTCAGACGTCAAAGCTCAGGTTTTACATGAACTCAGTGCTTCTTCTTCTCCTTTACCTCATCTCCCAGAACTCCCTGCGGTAAGAGGAAACGTGGCCGACCTCGTCTCGGTGAGGAGCCACCCCACCATCTTCTGAGGATCTTCCTCCTGCAGGACTCCTGCTCAGACGTGCTGTCAGAAACTGGTGAGTGGACCTCATGGAGGCTTCTTCAGGACTTCACACTGAGGTTCTGATGAACTTCTCTGCTTCAGTGCTTCAGGAGTCCTCAGTCCAGGACCTGGAGTGTCCTCGGGGTCTACAGGAGGACGACTTTGTGAGCATGCTCAGGTCCGCCTTCCCTCAGTTGGCCGGAGACGACAGGAAGTTCAGCATCTTCAAGGCAGACCGAAGCAGGAAACTGCAGAAGCTTAAGGTGAACAGTCTCACACCGGAGGAGATCTACCGGACCATGAAGTCCACCGGGACCAAGAAGACGTTCCTCTACGTCAGAATGCAGGTGAAGATTTAGTTTAAAAAAAATCCAAGATTTATTTCAGGACTGTTAGACACAGGAGGAGCTGCAGATGTGAAGATTCTGGAGAAGTTTAGATGAATCTATGGATCAGGACACGAGATTCTCTGGAAAACATTATAGATGAAGGATGGATGGAGGGATGATAGATGGATGAAAGGATGGGTAAAAGGAGTGATGGACAGATGAAGAGATGGAAGGAGGGATAAAGTATGAGAGGAGGGGGTGGATGGAGGGATGAATAATGGATGAGGGATGGTGGAAGGATGGATGAAGGAAGGATGGATGTAGAAATGGATGATGAATGGAGGGAAGGATGGATAGATGGTGGAGGGAGGGATGGAGTATGAAAGGAGGGATGATGGATGAACATAAATAGCGGCATTCATATGTTTTGAGTTTTCTTGAAATCATAATTTCGGAAACAAACTCTTGCAGACAGAAGAAGAAGAAAAGGAGAAGGAGGTGGAGCAGCTTGACCTCCAAACCAGTCATGACCTTCTGTCATGTGACGTGGAAATGAAAGATGGACATCTCAGCTCCAGGTAGTTTAAAAACATCAGACTTTTTCCTGAAGTAGAGATCAGCTGATTTCATCTGTTTCTGTTCTGTTTTAACTGTCCTCAGTCCACGAGAATGTCCAGAAGGTTCCAGAGAGGACGTCCCATCCACCAGCTCCACATCACAGCAGCAGCACGTGGACGTCCCCTGCAAAGACGGAGATGAGGACCGGAAACCTGATGCTCAAAAGCAGCAGCTGGAGAAGGCTAAGAAGAGTAAGACTCCCTGTCAGGTGTGCGGAGTCCGGTACCAGATCATGGCCAGTCTGATCCGACACGCCTTCAGCCACGTGGACGACGACCCCCCTGGCGTTTGTGGTGTCTGCGGAGACAGCTTTGGGTCTTCAGAGGAGCTGAAGAGACATCTGAAACATCACCAGAAGACTCACGACTGCTCGTACTGCGGGAAGTCTTTCTTCACGGCGCTCAGCCTCAGCAACCACACCTACCAGCACACCGGCGGCCGACCATTTAAATGCAGCATCTGCAGCAAGAGCTTCGCAACCGCATCTGCCCTGAGCGTCCACCACTGGGTCCACGTGGCCGACAAGCCGCACAAGTGCGACATTTGCCCGAGAGCTTTCGGTCTGAGGGCGCAGCTGGCAGCGCACAAGAAGATGCATGGCAGCAGGGACAAGTACCTTTGCAACATCTGCGGCAGGTCCGTCTATGACCTCCGGTCTTTGAGCCGCCACAAGCTAACGCACTCTGCAGAGCGGCGTTACAGCTGCAAGGTCTGCGGGAAGTGCTTCAAGCTGCCTGGGACACTGAAGAGCCACGAGAAGATCCACATGGACCGGGACCGGCCGTTTCTCTGCCACATCTGCAGCAAAACCTTCTTCTGTAGCGCCACCCTGAAGGCCCACATGAAGACCCACACTGGCGAGAGGCCCTTTGTCTGCAGCGTCTGCGGGAAAGGCTGTGTGAGCAATGGCGAGCTGAAGGTACACTTGCGAGTGCACACTGGTGAGGCGCCGTATGGCTGCTCGGAATGCGGCCGCTTCTTCAAGCTGAAGAAGACCCTGAACAGCCACATCAGGAGCCACCTGGGGATCAAGGACTTCGTGTGTGGCGTCTGCGGGAAGGCGTGCGCTCGGCAGGAGCACCTGAAGGTGCACATGAGGACCCACAATGGAGAAAGACCCTACCAGTGCAGCCTGTGCGAGAAAGCCTTCACCCAGAGCCACTGTCTGAAAACCCACATGAAGAGCCACCAGGCTGCAGAGACCACCGTCCTGGACCCGTCCACGTCCTGAAAGACTCTTTTATCAGCTTGAGAACCAGAGAACACTTTGGTTTGAGGTCCATGTCTGTCTTATGTCTGAGAAAGTAGAAACTGTCCCGTGCCTTGAATCTGCTTACAGAAGTACTTTACTTTGAAAAAGAAACATCTGTGATATTAATCAGTGTTCACACGTTTACATTCACACTGATATTCTGGTAACTCTGTTTTTGTCAAATAAACCAAAGTAAAACAAAAAAAGTTTTCTGAATTCAACTACAACAGCAGCAATAAAGCACCTTTTTAGTGGCTCCACTCTGGTCCTGGACTATTTTCAACCTCAAAATAACAAATCCAACCCCCTTCTGGCCCCTCTGGTAGCTGGATCCTCGGCATGCATGAAAATCACTCACCTTTCAGCCAAATACGCCATTTTGAATCCAAAATAGGTGAGCTACATGAATCGTGTAGATCTAATGAAATAAAAAAATTGGGGGATATGGATATACCAGAAATAGTTTCGTTAGGGCGTTTTATACACGAAAGCAGCGGGGAGCCATAATGAGCTGAGAACGTGTGCAAAGAGTCTTGAATTCAACAAGATAATCCCCTACTAGTGCTACAGCATTGAAATATCACCGTGAATACGGGGGAGAATACTGCTACCTGATTGGTTTGTGCTGATCCGAGTACAGATGACAGTTACGACTCATTCACCAATTTGGACATTTGGAGTCGGGCGGATGCTGAGGAGACCTGCTTGAGAGGCTAAAGGTAATGTTGACTGACGCAAGCTAATGTTAGCTTTTTATGGAGAGAGAATTGAGGAAACCTAGTTCAGGGATGTCGCACTCTTATTTCATCCTGAGACACATCATCACCATGGTTACGTTTAAAGGGACAATTATGCTGTATTTTCAAGAAGTAGCTGTGACATCAAAACTGGTATTTTCTGGACCCGATTGTAAAATGTAAAAGATTTTTGTCATAAAATCTTAAATTTTCACAAAATCCATGACTTACCATAAAATTTGAACTTTTTGTACTAAAATCATGCACTTTTAATTGTGCAATTGCATGTTTAAAAAAAAATTATGTGTAAGTTGGGGAATTTCACAATATCAAAAAGTGAATTTTTGTCATAAGATCTCAAATTTTACAAAAATTGTGACCTTTAACATAAAATTTTGACATGTATAAAAAAAAAAAATTGTAAAATCATAAATGTAACAAAATTGTGACAAACTTTTTTTGTTGCTGGAAAATAACTCCAACATTTTCATATAAAATAAAAATGGTCTTAAAATTGTAATAATTAAAATTTTTTGTCATGAAATCTCAAATTTCACAAAATTTAGCAACATTTATAAAACTTAGGCTTTTGTACAATCACAAATGTAACAAAATTGGGACTTTTCAACTTAAAATTAGAAATTTGTATTGTAAAATATGAACTTTTTGCAACATCCATCCATCCATCCAACATCTATACCCGCTATTTCCTGTTCAGGGTCACGGGGGTCTGCTGGAGCCAATAATCCCAGTTTACTAAGGGCGAAAAGGCAGGGGTCCACCCTGGGCAGGTCACCAGTCCATCGCAGAGCATTACAAAAAGATGAGTTGTATAATTGCAAATGTTTCTACAATTTCAACTTTTTGTCCTAGAATCACATATTTTTGTCAATAAAAAAGTAAAATTTTCAAAAATTCAGAGTTTTAACAAAAATGATCAAGTTTAAGTTGTAAAGTCTTCTTCAGTGGTTTCCTAAATCCTGACTTTCTGACATCAACCAGCTGCTCTCCACCTCAGTTATTCCACTTTCTGATGTCAGAACTGAATCAAACGGGCCATTGGGTTGAAATTTATTTTAAGTTTATGTTTGTCTCTGCTCACGCTCACAGGTCAGACAAAATGAAGTGGCGGATCGGATTTGACTTTGACACGTATCTTAAAACCAGCTGCTATGAACACAGCTGTACGGTTGAAAACATTTAAACTATATTTTGGTATTTTGACCAAAAAATTTTGTGAACTTTCGTTTAAAAAAAAAAAAAAAGGCTTCAAATCTTTCAGCAAGAAGACTGTTTAGTCACTTGTGCACCTTCAAATCACAATCTGCTTCAACAACTCCAGAGCAGCCTTCCAAGTCAAACTTAGAACCCACTTCTGCTTTTTATCCGTCATACAACCATCCAATTGAAAAAAAAGCAAAGTAAACAAAACGAAAGTGACATTTCAGCACAACAGCAACCTTGAATCTATTACACATAAATCTAACAATAGCGAGCTTCATTTGAAAATATGAAAGCTTGTGAGGAACGCTGAAATGTATAATGTGTGTAGAAAACTGGCATCAATAAATGATATCAGGATCTGCTGCTCTCACCAGGTCGGGTTACGACGCTGTGGAGGATCAGGCACACTGAGTCAACAGGAAGCCATTCCCGAGACCTCTGAAGTATTCATGCCTTCAGTGTTTCTAACACACATGGATTCATCAACATAGAATCTTTAAACCAGTTACAGAAGTATGGACGCAAATCAAATCAAATACAGATAACAGGGAATGGTTTCTGGATGTCTTTTGTTCATAAGTCTGGTTCTGCTGCTTTTCCAAGTCAAAACAATAAAATGTGTAATTAGTAATGCAACCAAACTTTATTTGTGCAGCACTTTGTATGAAAAGTGCTTCACAAATAAGGAAACATGCTTGACAGAATTACAGAACAGGAAGTTATTTTAAAAAAAAACAATTCCCAGCATTCACCTCAAAACCATAACATAAAAAATAAAGACAGTCAGACTCATGGACACACAAGATACACAAAACACGTAGAGCCATGCTAACGATCTAAATGATAACAGCGCAGAAGCCGTTAGTTTAAGGGGAAGTCTGACGGTTAAAACACATAAAATAAAAAAGGAGGAAATTTATCAAATAAATATGTAAGTGCTAAGATTAAGGTATTAATAATTAAATAAAATTTATTCATTCATCTAAAATATGAAACACAACCTAACTATACATAAATAAATAAACCTAAAACATGTAATCAGGGTTAAAACAATGTAAATATTGATTTAAAAAATAATAAAAACTCTAAAACAGAATTGAATCAAAGTAAAAATCAGTAAAAGGCTCATTTAAAATGTCAATTATAAAGACGGGTCTTGAGCTGGTTTTTAAAAATCCACGTAGCTGCCCTCAGGTCTTCTGGTGGATCGCTCTTCAAACGTAGTAAAAAGTAAACAGAGGCTTGGTTTTATGCTAACCGTCGTAATCTAATTTTAAAAAGTCTTCTGCCCTGAAAATAGTTATTAGAAGAGCTACACAGAACCAAAACTGATTGTTTTGGTGTGAAAGTGGCAGTGCATTCTTGACTCATGTTCAGCTAAGCCATTCCTCTTACGTAGTTTAAATCTTTCCCAAAACCCTCCGAGTTGTTCACCCACAGTCACCACAGGTTAGCGTAATGTTGACGTACGAGTCGAGCCCGCTCCTGCTGTTTTCACTGGATTCTCGATCCTCTACGGCATCCTCACGTTCGACTTCCTGCTTCATCTGCTGTGTGTAAACTGATGCAGTTTAGCTGTGGTCCAAAATGGACAACTGCTTCTGGGACACTGCTAAACAGCTACGTGGTGCCTCACTGTCACTGACTAGCATGGACACCAGTGACAGAGTTTTAAAGCAGCACAAAGGAAATTCTGCAGTTTTCAGCTCAGTCAGTCCATTCATTCTTTCAAATGAACTCAAAACTGGTGAAACATGAAATTCACATAAAAGAAAGTCTTTTGTGCTGCTTTTAATATTCAGTTATAAGTGGAATGTTCATGTTATGTTTTGCTTCTTGTCGACATAACAGATAAGTCACTCACAAATAATAAATGGACACATATATGTTTTGTCAAGAAACTTTCTTGACTGTTTTTGGTTTTTGTAATGTTTTTGACCATTTTTTAAACGTGTACATGATTTAATTCTAAAGAAAAAAAGCGTCTGATGAAACTGGCCTGGTGAATGGAAATATAATCCTGAGTACGGAGCCCTCGTATTGGCCCTTTAATCAAAGTTAGAGATTATGCTTTTTTCAGAGTTCCACACAGTGGATCTAATCCATGCTAATCAGATTACAGGCTGCCCACAGCAGCGCTCGGCGGAGATACAGGTTTTGATTGATTGAACGTGACGACAATGCACGACAGATCTGCAGACCAAAAGCGGATTAAGTTGATGGGTTGGAATATGAAGCTACAAATAGAATGACCATAAAAGAGCAGTGAGATAGTTGGAAAAAAAAGATATAAATTCAGCTTTGCAGAGATGTCTTATGTTGAACCATATAAGTACATAAGAAGTCAAGCAGAGCAAAGTCCTTGTTGAGTCATTACAATGTCAACATTTCTCTTTTGATTTCCAAGCAGGATTTTTCAAGTGCCATCTTTGCTGCGCCCTTCAACCAACACCACTAACTGAAGAGCAGCTAACGGGGGGAGCGACTGCCAAGCTGTGCTCAGAGCTGTCACTTTCTAAACACACTGCAGAGGACCAGGTCAGCTGAACTGCTGCGAGGACAAGGAGCATGAGATTTTGATCCGCTGCTGCTGGGGAAACTAATCTCCAATCAGAACTACTTCACTGTTTAGGCGTCTGGTAATTATGAAGCTTTACTGATTCCTATAGGGACATTTCTCTGAATTTCCTCCACAGACAGCTCAAAGGGCAGCCTGTCCGTCACCCTGGGGAGTGCATGTGGGTGTGGGTAACATAATCAATAAAAACCACATTATGACTGTTTAAAACATAATCAAATACCACCATGCTGCATTTTGAGTGCTACCTACTAACATACTGTTGATGCATTCCGGCTCAGTGCAGTTCAGGTTACCTACAGAACTTCAAAAGAAAGAAAATAGGCTGCGTACATAGAAGCTTCCATAGGAAATCATGGCCAAAAAACCCTCTTTCTTTTGTACCATGCTGTCCGTACATACATTTATCCCTGCTGCAAAGTTTGACAATTTAACATGGGAGTCCATGGGTATTGATCACTGACTAGAAAATTATTGGCCAAACAAACCGTGACATCATCCACAGACTTGAGCAATTCTGAAGCCTCTTTTTCTTTGCATGGACCTTCACCACGCTACCAGCTAGCCAGCTGACCAGCTGAAACACACCCACCAGTTAGCCGTTTTAGCTTGACTGTTTTCAACTACTTTACATTAATTTTGTCCGAAAATCCTCATTTCGAGTGTCACTATCGGAACGGTATATGAAATTTAAAAATGTGCTATTGGGTGGTCAGCGGCGGCTGCTAATGGGCCTCCGCAGGACTTCCTGTCTGAAATGTTGCTTTGATGATGGTGTTGTCTGGCCTTTTGACTGGTTAACTGTATTTGTTTAAATTGGTACAGTTTGGTGATTTGTCTTCTTTGGAGTAAGCACCTAGAGGTCACTCAAGGAACTGCAACGAAGCCTTCTTCTTTAATTGCTCCAACTTACCAGAAGGATAGTAGTTGCTTGGTACTGACTCACTAGTGGTCATTCAAAGAACTGCAGCACTTTTGTGCTGGTGGACGTAGCCTCTTGGTTGACTCAGTCCTGGTCAATAACCAATCAAATGGTACATCTCTAAAGTTTACTATGTGCACCATTTCTGGTGCACATAGTAAATCTCCCGTTTGGACATATTTTATCCAAAAAAGTAGAAAAATCTAAATATTGGACAGATATAGGATATGACTCTGACACTAATGAACATTTACAGTTAACGCTTAAGAAAATGTGTCTCGTGTAGCATAAGACAGAGACCTGCCCTGGATTGTCCCAAAGGACCAGTGGTATATTGAATTTGCAAAGACAAGCAGAAAATGTTCCCACCTCAGAGGTAGGGAGAGAAGCTGCAGGTACAAAACAAACAGTTACGAATACATGAAGTTTGGACGCAAACATATACACGGCTGTATATGTGGGTTTTCAGCTGAGCACATACTTTTCTTTTGGTCAAATGTCACCTACATGTGTGTGAGGTGATGAACTGGTTCACCTTTCTAAGTTCATTCAGGCAGAATACTGTTTCAAAAATCAAATAATCCCAATGGCAAAAGGTTATCTGACCCAAAAAACTATGGAACAAAACCACAAACGTATGTATGTGAGTGTGTGTGTCTGTGTGTGTGTGCGCACCGGCGTGCAGTTCCTCTGTCAAGGACATAGCTTAATACCTTGTCTTGGCGGGAAGCCGACAACAATGATGTCTTTGTAGCGAGGCCCAAAACAGAATATCAGGTTTAATTAACAACAAGGGCCAAAGCTGAGACCCCAGTGTTGTATTTCAGGGAAGCCTGAGTGAAAGAGGGATAGCTAGGTGTGGCTACCGCGGTGAGAGGCTAAAAGCAAACAAGTCATGCACGCCGACACGGAAAGTCACTGGGTTTCAGAAGGCTTGTGTTTGGATTGAGCGTTTCCCAGCACTTTGGCAGTTTCTCAAGCAACAAAACAAGATTCTGTTCAGATGCAGAAGCCTGCTCAGAACTGAGCAGAGCAAACATGCAGTAGATCAGCACTCACCAGGAGCACATGGCACGCGGCTGCACTCATTTATGTTTTTAAGGCACGTTTTGTGTGTGCTACAGCTAAAAAGACGCTAGTCTCCGTTAGTATCATTCTGGAGGAGCATTCATCAAACGCCAACAGCATATCAGACTGTGCTCTGCTATGTCAGCCACCAGTAAATATTCCAGTGACCTAATGGTGTAATATTTGCAGAAACTGCAGCTCTGTGTAGCCATTATGTAGCTCAGCTGCTAGCCTGCTTTTCCTGCTTTTACTAACTGCAGTGATGGACAGAGTAACAATAAGGTAACATTGCATCAGTCAGGATTTTATTGCTTCCTCTCAGACATTGGACATGGTGTAAGATATTTTATGGCACCTGGGAGCACTGATTAAAACTAATCTAACTGACTCTGTTGGCATGGACTCCATGGCCCTCGAACAATGTTTTTTTTTTCCTTTTAAATAAGCTTCACTGAGTAAAGTTTACAGTGCAACTTCCTTCAAAGTAAGGACTCAGACAGTAACAGCACATTTGTGTAGAAAATGTCTGCAGATAAAACTGAGTTTGGAAAAACTTTCAGCAGAAAAAGAAAAAAATAAAACAAATTTGTAACAAAAAGATTAAGACCAAATTCTTTTTCAATATAACAGTCTTCTTCCAAGTACCCACACTCTACAAAATAAAGTAAAATCCACTTTGATTTATGAGTCTGTTCTCATAGAATTAAGGATTATTTGCTAATCTTCACTTGTTGCATTTACAGATTAGAGTTAGAGCAATGAGTCATTTTCTTCCAGAATTTTGTTTATTTTTGTTCATGTTTTTTTGCGGTAAAGCAGCTATGAATGTAGCTTATGAATAGGAACATTATTGTCATTTGTTCTGGTCTGTAATTACACCCCCAAACATTAGGTGGCAGTGTGGATTCTCTTCTTCAGCACCATTCAGAGCTGAGATGACTCCCTATATGTAGACGTAGCAACGGAGCAAATTATGCGTAGGTTATGCGGGTCAGAACTGATTCAGCAATCCATCTTTCTGCCTGACTTGAAAACAATGAGGAAGTAGCAGCGGTTAAATCGAAGAAGAATAACAATGCTACCAAGTGGATCAATCCCTTTTGTTGCGAGTGCAGAGTAGTTCACTGCATTGAGTTCACCTCTAAGGCGTATACATGCAGTCACCTCCACGTTGAAGCATAAACAGAGCTTTAGGCTGGACTAGCCAAGTTCCTTAGACCTGTAGAAGCACCAGTGGTTCTTTAGTACTTTGATAAATCTTCCATCCATGGCAGAAACCAGGAATTGTGTCGTGCGAGCAGAGTGCTCACACTAATCAAATGAACTAGACTCCAAGGGTCGATCACGCATGGGCACGGTATGGATTGCCGAGTGTGAGCGCACCCTAAATCAGCTTTAATCACCTGACAGCCCTTATAATTATATGTTCCTTAGTGGAATCGTTAGCAGCAAATAAAGGAAGAAAGGAGTAGCAAAATTAGCACTGCTGAGCTGGAGGCAGAAGGCAGTCTTGTTGATCCCAAGAAAGCTAAAATATACTGTACACATGGGGACTTATGAATAAAAAAAAACAACACTTTTTATAAGCTTAAAAGGATTTATCTGAGTGTTTGAAGTCACCAGCAGCTCAAAAACTCCAACACAACACAACCCTGTCACTTTTTAGGGCTACCTATATCAGAAAAGTTCTCAACTTTTACTCCTACACTCTTCTACCCTGAGTCAGTCACGGCAGTCGGTATTATTAACAGCACAACAAGCCATAAGGGTCATCATCCTCTCTTACTTCTCACATGTGAAGTTCACTGAATGATTCAAGCACTAAGAAGTGAAAGTGATGACACCTAACTGCTTTTTTTTTAGCCCTGTGGGGAAATTCTTTCTCCGCATTTCACCCGTCTGGGTTGCTGAACCAGGAGCGGTTGCCACAATGTGGCGCCCGGGGAGCAGATGGGGGTCTCAGGTGCCTTGCTCAGGGGCACCTTTTCCATGGATGTGGACGTGGGGAACACAATACACTGCAGTGTAGCCGTCGGTTCATTATTAATTTCTAGCTTTATGTTATGTACCACATAAATTTGTGGGGGGGTGGTTAAGTGAAAGTGAACGTATCATTTTCTGAGAACTTGTAGAGCTAAAACACTCAACATGTTCAGCTAAATGCCAACCAAATGAACGGGTGCAGCGAGTGCTGTCAGACTTTACAAAGAGAAGAATGACCTCTATACTCAAATACCAGCATGGCCACCACTCCCCCCACCAACTCTGTCCAAGTGTCATGCTGGGACTTAAAGTTATGGCAACACAATATTAGCTCTAAGGTAAACTCACACTAACAATACTCACTTTGTTTTAGAAACAGAGTTCATCATTAATACAATCAAGGACTCTCAAAGAGCTTAAATGAAGCGTGCATTTACAAGTGCACCTACCACAGCAGTGGTCTAATCTCACTACAGTGGTCAAGTAAACACACTTGACCTTGATCAACCAGCAGGAGAAGAAACAGCAGCTCCCCCTGAAAGAACAGACCATCAGGAAGGATGTTGTCCCAATAAAACACGCTAAAACTGTAATGCCCTTACAACTGAACTGGCAGCCTCTGCACTTTGAAGCCCTTGAGCTAATTCCCAGGGATAAGCCTTGATTTAAAAAGGCTACTTCACTCTTCCATAAAGGCTGCCAACACCCACATTCAGCAGCCAATCCGATGCTCCTTCTCCGCCACACACCTCTGACACTAGATCATGCAGGCTTGTGGTCCAGTTACATATGTTCAGCTGCTGTAGACTCTCATTATGTGAAGACAAACAATGACTGAGGCTAGATGAGGCTTAAGATTCAACATGTTATATTTATCCAGCTCCAAAATTACTCTGAAACCCAGTTTAGTCATTCTTGATATAAACTCATAAATCTACAGTGAAAGCTTCGTGTTCAGCATCATAATTAGTTGGTTCTTCACATCTATTCTCCTTGGTGGACTTGGGATAGGACTGGGACTAAAAACGCTGCAGCATACAACTGTTTGAGGTTATAGTTTGAATACCATGTGTACATTGGAATGTCCAGTAATAGATAACATATGTTCCTCCTATAGTGTACACTGCCTTGTTCTGTACTTCTACACAG
This sequence comes from Arrhamphus sclerolepis, assembly GCA_037176975.1. Lineage (NCBI taxonomy): Eukaryota > Metazoa > Chordata > Actinopteri > Beloniformes > Hemiramphidae > Arrhamphus > Arrhamphus sclerolepis. The sequence goes on from JBAMYA010045365.1 coordinate 20,615, forward strand.
CATGGTGAAAGCATCTCAGCTTTAAAGGTCCAAGTGTGAAACAAAACAAACTGACATTAAAGTAACATTATACGCAGAAACACAAACTAGTCTGCGTAGTAAACAGTAACACATATTCTTCATTTTACATATATTACAAGCCTGGCCAGTCACATGCTTCCAGTTTCTGAGAATCCTCTCCTGTGAACTGGCTCTGGTAGTTTCCCAGTTAAAAGCTGTTTCCCCTGGTACAAAATGTACCAAACCAATCGCAACAAGAGAATGGCGAGTTTTACGCAATGACTCACAAAGGAGAATCTGAGAAGAAGATGAAGCTTTTGTTTGTCATTTCCTATACAGATTGCTTTTAATACAGAACAATTTGTGAATTATATGCTCATAGAGCTCCAAGTATATGAGTCCAAGGGCCACGATTCAAAATGCATCACTTTACTTCCGGTATTTTGACATGTGGAGGGACGGTCCTGAAGGTGTGCACAGCAGAACTTCAGGTTCCAGCCACATCAGGGGATTATTTCAACTTCACCATTTTGTTGTAATGCATAAAAATAAACAAATTTAACCAGGTATCCAGCAACTGAAAATACTTCTGCTGTCAACAGCCTCATTTCTCAGATCAGTGCTCCGAACGGGGGTCAGTGATGCATCATAAAGAAGCCATGGCCACCATCAGCTTCTCCTCCATGGTTTTCAGAAGAAAGTACGTTTTGTCATAATCGTCTCTGACCTCAGGACAAACCTCCCATCAAACACAGACGAGGACGTCTACTTGGACTGGATAGCGCGCATGTGTTGGACACTTTCATTTGCATAAAGTTGGGCCAAGCTCAACTTTTCAATGTGCTGCCTTCCCAAGATGCTTTGCATGGGCGTTCCTTGTTGTCTATAGAAAGTAAAAGTGATGTGTGATGCAAGCAGTTTGTTTTTAAAAGTGCTGGGGACAATAACAATAAGCCTGAGTGTGGTTTGAAAAGTGCTGGAGACAATTATGTATTCGTCCATCATTCATTCCAACATGCATTACTGTGTAATGACAGATGTTGAAACTGTATTCAATCAATAAAAGCTGAATGCCACAGACGTGGCGACGTGGTGAACATCCAGGGCTTAAGCCCAGTATAACTGGGAGATCTGGGGGTATGCTCCCCTGGAGAAAATTTTGCTAAAACAACCTCTTATATGGTGGCTTTCGGTAGCCAGATAACATTTCCTTCGGAGAAAACATCCTGTAGAGAAGGTATAACTCACATTTTCTGCTTTCTAGATAATCTTCTCATGTCCATGTGTCTGAGGGGGGAACTGATGTCAAAACAACTGACTGACGGACAAAAAAAGGAAAGAAAAAAACACTTTATTTCAGAGACATTTGAGGAAACGGTAAAAAAAAACAAAAAAACCTGGAGTTGACTTTCAACGGTCTGAATATTCTCTCATTGGTCAAGTGAAAAGAAAAGTGGATTAATGATTAATAGTGAAACAACTATGGAGCCTTATTCAGGTAATGATTTTAAACTGTTATTAAAATGTTCTGTTGTTTCTGACTGTATGAGAGGCAACTGAATGCGTCTGGGGCTAAGGCAGGCATGTGATTGGATGATGAGGGCAAGGAGGCGGGACATGCGTCTGAAGGATGGTAATATGTTTTTTTTTTTCTTTCTTCAGTGATGAGGTACTTGATTTTGCCATGAAAAAAAGTTAAAGCCGCAGTTGTTACAGTTTCTGTGAAGTTGTTGCCGTTACAACATGTAATTACTGGGAGACTTAGGGACTTTTTAGGCCCAAAGACGTCCACGAGCAAAGCAAAACAGATCCGGGGCTTTAAATGACAGATCCCAGGCTCAAGCCCCCGAAGCCCACCCCTCCCACCGCCTACACGAACAACCTGGCTATCATTGTGGTCTACGGGGACGGACGCAGACGCAGACGTTGCACACAACGCATACGCATATGTCGCCTAGCTGCCACCAACTTTTTCCTTTGTTAATGATAAATTGATAGACGCTTTTAAAAGTGGTGGGTGGCAAAACTGTACATCATAAAAAGTGCTGGGGACATGTCCCCCGCTAATCTGCCACCCCTGGATGCGAGTAATTTCTTGCATATTGTGTACACCAGCTGTAATTCTTTATATCAAACAGAATATAATTATGAAGGGTGGTGAGGCTGTATAATTACAGTTTTAAATGTCAAATGTCCAACATTTAAAAGGATTTATAGGCCAACACTCTAAACAAGAAACGTTGGTGGTTTGTCTTCTACAGAAGTCACAGGTCTTCCACTCCATTTCCATGTTTTTTTCCCTACAACTCTGCAGGAGGAGTGTGAGTTAAGGTATAATCAGTTGGGTGTAATTTCCAATTTTGTTGCTAAATTTTACTGGAGACCTACCACTGCTTTTTAGGATATGACAGAAATGTTGTTCCCCCTGACTACCATTATCTGACTCAGATGAATTAAAAAAAAAAACAAAAGAAATGTTCCTGCTCACATTTTCAGGAAGGTCGCTGTTTTCCTGAAAAACAAACAGCGTTGCCAAAAAAAGAGCGTTCAGGCTTCCTACAGACATACAGGACGGCATTTAAAGCAAAAGAAAAGTCCAAATTACAACGTCAGACTAAGGCCAAATGTTAACAGCTCAACAAAGTATGCTCACAAGCAACTTAAATTACTCATACACACAAACTCATCATGAGAAACAAGCATCCATGAGCCTGAGAAACAGGCCATCACTCGCAATGGAACCTGCTTCTTGCAATTAGCGCCTCTGGACACGTGCAGGAGGTTCTCCCTGACCACTGATGGAGCGCATTTACACCCTCTAAGCTTACTCAGCTCTGATTTCTGCGAGCTCAAATTAACCTAACTTTACATTGTAAGGGAGGAGACCCATCAGGGCACCGACCAGCCAGTGGTTACTCATTTTAAAGCAGCACAAAGGTACTTTTAGCTCACAGGGCCCCACACAGGCACTTACACCACAGATACAGATTTACTTCTGTTTGGTCTCGTGCTCTCATTTCCTCTTCAGTAATTACTTTCATGAGTCAGTCACGTCTACCTTGATGTCAGCTGTATCTCTGTGAGCTAGCAAGGCACAGTGCCGTACAACAACACCAGTCCTCCCACCAGGACGGGAGTCCAAACTTACTCTGGTTGGTGTTTGCCAATATTAGGGATGGGAGGCAGCTCCTCTCAGACAACACCTCTTACAAGCAAACAAATATCCCTTCAAATGAAGTTGATATTTTAACTGAAATAAGTTTGTTGTGCTGCTGTAAGTGCAATCAAACTCAGGAAGACCAAAGGGTTGGTAACTTTTAAAGGAAAAGTGGTGATAGCAGCAGAAGGAACGGTTCACTGCAATGTCTGGAGAAATGACTGACGCTCAACATTTATCAGCGCCAGCTCACATAAGATATACTTGATTTGCTTTGTTGCGATGTCTGAGCTTATAAAGAGAGTAAATAAAAGCTCAGCACTCATAATGCCATAGTGGTGTGACTACAAAGTCATGCAAACACAAAAGCACAGGCATAAAACCAGACTCACACAGCAGTGTTGTGCCAACTCTCAGGGGGTGATGCCCCTGGCGTTTCTTCGTCATGCCAAAAACAAGCAACCACTCGTTACCCTTGTCACACAAATAAGACTCCTGCTTTAAATTCTCATTCTCATCTCACTGACTCGCTGTGAAGCCACAGCAGGACTGGCTAACGCATTCGTTGAAGTGGGGGAAAAAAAGAAAATCTATCAACTCTTGACGGAAGCAACGCTGTGACTGCGAGCAGGGAAGCCAGGTAAAAGCCAGCGTTGGCCCAGGCGCACCCTGAATACGCAGAAAGTATGAATCTGACTCAATGTCCACTTATTGTGATAGTCAGAAGTTTGAACTGGAAACTACGTCGCGCTGGAATTGTCGGCGTTCCACTTACAAAGTCAGTAAAAACAACAAACAAAAAATACACGGACACTCGTGCATCGTCAACGTTTTCAAACTCCAAACTAGCTGTTACCGCTGCTAGCCATTGTTAGCAACTAATTAATAACAGCGCAGTGGGCGGTGCTTAGCACAACAACCCAACAGTTCTATGTGTTTGTCTGACTGTGAATGAAACACGACAGGGCTGATATGAACAGTAACGCTGGGGTTGAACGCCAGCAACAGCCATGTTGGATTCTGAGGTCAGGGCAGGTGATGTTTCTCTGACTATCTGAGTCAGAAGGACTCTGACTAGGAACTCTGAAATTACAGCCTGTGAGCAGAAATGGCACACACTACAAACCCACGTAACAGTTTTCTGACTGAGGAGTAAACAAGCTGGGGGACCAGCGGAGACTGGATCCTGTGTGGGGCCAACGCATCACCACAGTGTTGTTTTTACACTTCACTTTGTGTGCTGATTAAACCAAGGATATGTGATGAGTTATATCAGGAAATCTGGGTGGTGGGTTGTCTTCTCGATTAAACACAGCTTCACATCCTGTTTTTGCTCCCCTCGGCCAAGAGGTTAGTACTGGTTAGACTGAGGGACTTCTGTGGTGCTCTGCCCCCTTCAGTTTCAGTGATACTCTTTCCACCTCCGTAGAAGCTGTGTGATCACCTATTAGAAGGTCATATAAACAGTGCAGTGGCACACTTTCCACTGGAATATATGACATGTGATGCTATTTTTAAGTGCCATCCTCCACATCTGACTGAACATTCAGTTATTGAATAAACAATAATAAAATAAAATGAAGTGTTTTTGGAGAGGTTGTGTCAGAAAAAACTAGTGCTGAAAGGGTGATGCAACTGCGTTCCGGCGTTTCTGTGCTGCAGCGTGATCATATGATGCTGCTGATGTCAGGACAAGGACCGGATGAAGCCGGTCTTCATCTCCAGGCCCTCCGTGGTGGGCTAAATAAGGCGCTCAAAGTGGATCACAAATTGACAATATAGCAATTTAAAGCAGTTTATCTACGGATACGCACGCCTAGATTTCCAAAGGCTCCTGAACGCATCATAAAAAATGTCTTCAGCCCTCAGACAAGGACAGACAACCGGACTTTACTCTGAATGTACGCATCCTCACTCATCGCTCGCAACCCAAAAACAATAGAGAGAAAAGAAATAAACTAAAAAGAGAGAAAGCCGGTTTAGACCTCCAGATCACTGACATCGTGGCCTCGTGGTTGTTATTTGTTTGTTTTTTCAGCGCTGCCAGTGATGAGCAATGGTCTAAATTTCAGTTTTACCTTTTACGGAGTGAAGACGTCCGCGTGTCCTGAGCAGGCTGCCGGCTGTGACCTTGGAGCGGAGAGATGCGTGTGTCCGTGCGGCTGACAGCCGTGCGCTTCCTGAGTGCTGAGCCGCTCAGAGAGGAGCTGCGGCGCTGCAGAGGGCGGCGCTGCCTGCCTCCGCTCACTTTAGCAGGGGACTGACTCACTGAGCAGCACTCATGAGGCTGATCCTCCCTGCTGCCTGCTGGCAGACCAGTGTAGGACAGGAGGAAAGAGGAAATGTCTGCTGAACGGTGAACTGGTTGCAATCACTATTGCAGATCTACAGCAGCACGTGTTGCAACGCAGATCTATTTTTGTATCGTGCACTTTCAGGTCAGACACCTTTGGCAAGTTAGTGCACTAATGGCTCATTGTTGAGAGTAATGTGGACCAGTTGTGGCCCACACGTGCAGTTAAAGCAGAAATATTGGACCGACTGCAGTGTAACTGAGTTGAGGTTCAGGGTTTATCCTGAACCTCAACTGACTGTATAAAGAGAACTGGACTAACCACCTTTGACATCACACACACACAGTGGATGGTTCAGGAGAGGTCAAGGGAGAAATAACAAGTGGCTGTGTTTCTTTTCCTCCTCCATTTGTAAGTTATTACTGTGACATTTTTTTTAATTTTTTTTTTGTGGGCTGTGTCCCCTCTAGCAGATGGCTCCCTAGGTGCCCACCTGTATGGTCTATGCCAAGAGTGTAGACCAGAAATGCTCTGATTGGATGAACTATCCAGCTATGTGACCCATAGATTTGTACAGACAGCTTTGTAAGCTCATCATTCCCCAACTGGTTCCATGTTGTAAAGAGGTGGGACAAAGCTGTCAAAGTCAACAGGAAGAACCAATGGCTAGCTGTCAGTCAAGCACGTCAAATGACCCCCATGCCCCACCACATAGTTGTCATGGATGTAAAATCTGACAATACAGACCAAAACCGTTTTTTGTACCAGGCTGTAAATGTGTTTAATTCTGGATCTTTTAACTTGGAGGTCAGTGGGGATTTGCTCTCTTTTGGAGCCAGCACCTAGTGGTCAGTGGAGGAACTGCAACAAAACATACTTTCTGGATGAGCTTCAACCCAGAAGTGGGATGGTTGCTGCTTGGGCATATCATATTAGCAAGAACCAAAACCTGTTTTATGCTCCTGAAACGCAAGTAGGCTACGCACAGACCCTAAGTCGTCTTTGGCATTTATTCTTGCGCGTTGTTGTTCGTAACACTCTGTAATTAGACCACCAACTGCTAGACGGTGGTGCGGGTTCTTTTTCTGAAGTGCTGTAGCTTGAAATGCTGAGTTTTATTTTGTTTTCCTTCATATAGCTCAGCAAAGGGGCATATAGCAAAGGGGCAAATAAAGTAACTATATAGATAGAAACCACCCATAACCAGCTTGCATCCTCGTCTGTCACTCTGGTCCCAGAACCCACACCTCCTTCACCCTCTGACCACCAGCTTCCTGCCTTATCACCCAGAACCACAGCAGACCTCTTCAAAATACTCTTCACCATGAAATCATCCACCTCCTTCTTGGACCCCATGCCTTCTGAACTTGTCAAAGCCTGCTTCACCCCCCTCACCCCACTCATCAAAGACGCCATAAACTCCTCCCTTACCTCTGGCATGGTCCCCCCACCTCTTAAGCTTGCTGCCATCACCCCTCTCCTTAAAAAACCTGGCCTTGACCCTGACGACCCCAACAATTACAGACCCATCTCCAACCTCACATTCATCTCAAAACTACTGGAAAGAGCCGTTGCAACACAACTCAAGAAATACCTCCTTTCCAATAACCTGTATGAACCATTCCAATCCGGCTTCCGAACCACCATAGGCACTGAAACAGGTCTCCTCAAAGTCACCAATGACCTCCTACTTTCCTCTGACTCTGGCTCCCTCACCATCCTCCTCCTCCTTGACCTCAGTGCTGCCTTTGACACAGTTAATCACTCCATCCTCCTCAACCGTCTGCAGTCCATCAGCATCACCGACTCTGCCCTCTCCTGGTTCAAATCATACCTGTCTGAAAGATTCCATTACATCGCCATCAACCATCACAAATCCCACACCACCCCTGTTCTACGTGGAGTTCCCCAAGTCTCAGTTCTTGGCCCCATCCTCTTCATCCTATACATGCTCCCACTTGGTCACATCATCCGCCACTATGGACTTCATTCCCACTGTTACGCTGACGACACTCAACTTTACATCACCACAAAAACCATCCGTCCAGCCATCTTTTCCACCCTCACCAGCTGTCTCACTGACATTAAAACCTGGATGAACCACAACTTCTCCTTAAACTAAACAGCAATAAAACTGAAATGATCATCTTTGGCCCTAAAACCATCCTCCCACCTCCCAGGATTTCTCATTCTGCATCGATGGACACTCTGTCACTCCCTCCACCTTGGTCAGAAACCTTGGAATTTACATGGACCTTGTACTCTCCTTCAAGTCACACATCAACCACGTCACCAAGACATCCTTCTTCCGCCTCCATAAAATAGCCCGCCTCTGACCCACTCTTTCCTATTCAGCTGCAGAAACACTAATCCACGTCTTCATCACCTTCAGACTCAACTACTGCAATAGCATCTTGTATGGCCTCCCCTCCACTGTCCTTCAAAAACTGCAGTATGTTCAAAACTCTGCTGCTCACCTGCCCCCCCTCCAGAGAACACATCAGCCCCATCCTACGTCAACTTCACTGGCTTCACATAAAACAATACATACACTTCAAGATCCTCCTCATCACCTGCTAAGCCCTCAACAACCTTGCACCCTCATACCTCACTGACCTGCTCCATCGCCACTCTCCCCCATCGTCGACTGCACTCTGCAGATGCCAACCTCCTCACCCCCATCATCATGACCAAATACCGCTCCCTGGGGGATAGAGCTTTCTCCGCCGCTGCCCCCACCCTCCCCCTGGCCATCCGAAACTCCGATACACTACTGTCTTTCAAGCACGACCTTAAAACTCACCTCTTCAATTCTGCATATAACACCTGACACTTCATCCTCCTGTACCACCCACCCACCCCCTCCAAACCTGGTTTTGTACTGTTGTTTCTGTACCCCCTGTTGAGCCTTTGTATGTGTCTGAATGTAGACCCATCTCATTTGTAAAGCATCTTTTAGTGTCTTGAAAAGCGCTATCAAAAAATGTATGTATGTATGTATGTATTGTTATTATTATTATTATTATTATTATATCATTATTATCATTATCATTGTGTAGCACTTGTCCCCTCCAAAATGTGTCTGAGGCAAACCCTGTGAGTGCCACGAACCAAGCAAACATGTCTCCAATCGGGCCATGACACTACACAGGAAAGTGACCTGCAAACCTTCAAGAGAGAAAGAGAAACCCATGTGAGCTCAGTAATCTGGATGGACTCAGACCGACCTGAGGATGAAGGAGCGAGTTCAGCTGCTGCTGGTGTACCTGCTGTACCGAGACTGAATCTCTATCACAGAGAGAGAGAGAGAGAGAGAGAGAGAGAGAGAGAGAGAGAGAGAGAGAGAGAGAGAGACGCTTTTCGTCAACACTGCAAAGTGAACGTTACATCCCTGGCGCATTTATCCATGCCAGGATAAACTTTGTGTTTGCACTGTGAGGACAGAGTGTGGTATCACTTACCAAGAGTGATCCAAGTAAGGGGCTTAGTGTTATTTTAACAGGTAGTTTACTGTGTTGTTTTAACCATTTTATTTTCTCTCATTTTACTGCTCTTGAGTCAGACCATCGATCCTGCTCTGTGATTATTTCTTATTGCTGCTCATGTACTGCTGCAGAGGAATGTTCCTTCACTGCTAGTTTAATTTTGCTGTTGCAAAAGCATCAAAGGGTCACACTAATACATATTCTCACGACAAAAAGCAATCCACATCATTGTTTCCAGGTTGAATGACCAGAGTGCATATGTGTGGGAAATAAAAAAGCAGTTGCTGGAAAACAGTCTAGCTTCTTGAATTGTACTTTCATCTTTTTCCTCTTCCTTTTCCTTCTTACAAGCCCACCCACATACACTTGTGGACTCCATTTTGGCAATGAAAAAAAAAAGAGAATCTCTAATTTCCTTTGTTCTCTTTGGCAGGTTTAGCTTCCCTGGGTCTGACCAGAGTGATTTGTCCACCATTTCTGTAGTTCATACCACATGCTATTACTATCAAGTGGTTGGCAGGCATCTTATTCCATCACACATGCATACACCAGGTTGTGAGTACCAGGTTGGGCCTCTTCTTAATAATTTGTGTCATAGATCCAGTTTGAGATTATTTGAGCTTTGTGACATGGTGCATTATCCTGCTGGAAGTTGCCATCAGAAGTTGGTACACTGTGGTCATGAAGGGATGAACATGGTGAAGAACAATACTCAGGTAGGCTGTGGTGCCATGCTCAGTTAGTACTAAGGCATCCAAGATGTGCCAAGAAAGTTTCCCCTGCACCATTACACCACCATTAGCTGCCTGAACAAGGCAGGGTGGATCCATGCTTTTGTGTTGTTTACGCCAAATTCTGACTCATTTATCTGAATGTTGCAGCTGAAGTTGAAATTGACTGTTTTTCCAGTCTTCAATTGTACAGTGAGTCTGGTCAGTCGTCTATAGTCTAGTGTTTAGTGACACTGTGCAACTTGCAGCTTCAGTTTCCTGTTCTTAGCTAACAGAAGTGGTACCCTGTGTGGTCTTCTGCTGCCGTAGACCATCCAGCGATGGTATTCTTTGAATGCACTTTGGTTGTAATGAGTCCTTATTTGAGTTACTTTTGCCTTTGTATCATCTCAAACCAATTTCATTATTCTTCTCTGACCTCTGGCATCAAAAAGGCATTTTTGTCCACACAACTGTCTCTGAAGGGATAGTTTCTCATTTTCGGACCATTTCCTGTAAATCCTAGACATGGTTTGCCATGAAAATCCCAGTAGATCAGCAGTTTTTGAAATATTCACACCAGCCCATCTGACACCAACAACCATGTCACTGTCTGGATTCTCACTTATAGTAAATAAATATAATAAATATATGGATGCAGGATTATCCTCTTTTGGTTTGAGTTGTTGATGTGACAGAATTGTTCAAATCTTAATGACTCACTGAATGAGAGATTTTCAGGTCTAAACATGACATGATTGTGTTTTTTTGTAGATTGTGAATTTGCAGTCACTTCAGTCACTCAAATATAAGCTCTCAGGCATTAATCATTTCTATATTATATCAGTTATAAGAATTAGTCCCTATTCATCAGTAGAGACGGCTGAAAAGTCAGAATTAAACAAACATCTGGGGTTGCACTTGCTCTTGCTGCTTAAGTCAGAAAAATACACTCTTTCATTGTAGTGCTAATATGAACGTAAGCTTTGTTTTCCATCATCATTTAACTTTTCTGTAGTTGAACTGAATCACGTATAGAAGAAAAGGGTTATGTAAGAGAGAGAGGGAAGCTGTGTGTTTATGATATTTCATGCTGGTTTAATAATCCTCTGTCGAGCGTTTCTGTCAGCCACAATGTCATTACTTTGTTCCCAAGTAAATATGAAGGCTGCAGGAACAAATGATGGGGCAAACCAGGCATGTAGGGTGCTGGTGAAGGATCTGGCCCTCATAAGGACAGGAAATAGCCATCAAGAAAAATAAAAGACCATCTGGAAACACCAGTCTCGCTTGAGCTCCAGCAGTTGGAGACACAGGCGGAAATCCCTTGCATAGAAGTCAACGATTACAGGCTCAAATTTATGAACAACTGTGGCGGATTCTCTGAAGCCTGTCACTTCTTAGAAATATACAGCCTCATGGGGATGAGACAGAAATTTCTGTTTGTGGAAAACACACAAAACAAAAACAAAAAATGTCTATACAAACACAATAAATGGCAGGAGGTGATGCGTGACAGCCAAAAATCAAAGAGCCAGCGTCAACCTATGACCTTTGAAACAGTAAATAGTCGTGGAAGCTTCTAGTTTGGTGGTGGTGTTGTCCTCTGAGACTGAATGTTATCGTAAACAGAAGAGAAAGAAGATGGTGACTGCCAAAGTCCAGCTCTGTGATTTCCAATCCATCTCCGACTGACCAGAACAGATGGTTTCCAATTTAGAGCGTAAATAGATGGATCATCTGAATCAAAACAGAAGAAATTGCAAGTTAAAAACAAGGAAAGGTGGGAAAAATACTCAAACCATTGTGCAACAGCAGTCAAATGATTTTGTGGATGTAAATCAGAGAAATAAGAAGAGGGGAAAACATGATAAGTAAAAAAAAAGAAGTGATGAAAACATAGATAGATGTGGAAAAAGATCAGTTGAGTAAGACGATGCAGAAAAGAGTGATGCAGAGTCCAGACACAGAGCAGCAGTGAAAGTAAGAAATATGTAAACAAGTCCAGCTGTATTTACATGACAGGTGCCTGGAGAGGACAAACAGAGCTTTGCTTGAATCTGTCACTTTGTGGTTTCTCAAGGTGTGAGCTTTGTGCAGGACAATGACGATACCCACAAAAGCACTTAATGTATGTTCTTCCTCTCACCTTCCACTCTTCATCTTTCAGGTAAGAAGAATATGAACAAACTACCCAAGAAATGATCTTGATCAAGAAATGAAGTTAATTCAATACAAAATCTAAGTCAGTGTAATAGACAGATAAAATGCGCTTAAGATTATAAGACATGTGTAGTCAGATTTATTGATATACTTCATTTAAAAAACAGTGTTGAGCAAAATGTTTTACTGGGAAAAACCAAACAACATTAAAATTAATGCACATAAAAACAATATAGTAAAAATAGTAATAACCCAAATTAAACAACTAGAAGAGATGAGTCTTGAGCAAGACCTGAATGTAGCATCAGGCGTTCTTATTAATAACAGTAATCTGTTTCACAGAAAAGGACCAGCCATTAAAAAGTCAGTCACCTCTGTTTTCTTTTTTGTTTGTTTCTTTTTAAATCTAGATGTGGGACCATCAAGAACCATCTGGCTAGAAGACCTCAGCTCTCTGGCAGGAGCATGAACGTGGAGAAGATGGTGCTGATCTATTTGGAAAATTTAAAACAATCAGTAAAATCTTAACTTCCATCCTAAAACAAAGCCGTTGGAGTGATGCCAATAGTAGTGATGTGCTCGTGTTTGCAGGTCCTAGTAAAGAGCAGGGGCATTTTGGTCCAAATGCAGGTGAAGATGAGATCACTGGTCTACACCAACGTATACTGAATTACAACAATCCAGCACTGTAGTTATGAAAACATGCATGAATCTGCTTTTTACAACAAAACTAATCTGTCAAATTTAAATCAGTATAAATGGTGCAGTTCCTTTGCTGGTCAGCAGAATAAAATTTCATTTGTTTATTTATTAATGTTGTTAATATCCAAGTTAATGTCCAACTTCTTCTTCAAATAACTAGTTTACCAATGTCTGCAGTGAATGAGAATTATTTGACTTAACTGGCAGATACATATAATCTGAAGAGCAATGGAAGGACAGATTATAATTCCTAAAAATTGACCCCAAGGGAATAAAACCTTGAGATACCCCACAAGACAGAGTCAGAAAAAGCTCTGGTCAGTCAAGTCTGACCAGAACTAAGCAACGACTGCACCTTTAATGCCAATAAAATGCTCAAGACTGGATAAAATAATAGAGCGGTTGACTGCAGTTAAATCTAAAAGCACTAAAACAGCAGCTGCCTGAATCAACATTAAAAAGAAGACTGTGACACTAAAACAATGAACATTTCCTGTGCCTTATACTGAACACACCCATTAAACATTCAGAGTACTGGAGGAAAAAGTAAGCTCCACAGCGAGCCTCCTTTGGCAGAAATGACTTTAAAAAAAAGTTATTTCAGACCTGCACAATGTTCCAATGGAATTGTGGACCTCATTAGAGAACTGCTGCAGCTCAGGCACATTTGTAGGAAGCCTTGTGGGTCTTGTGAAGTCATTCCACACCATCTCTATGTGGTTGAGGTCTGGGCTCAGACTGGTGGATTTCCTTTTCTGAAGCCATTCTGTGTGGTGATTGCTTTACTCCATCACCAAACTTCTACTCAGCTACAGCTGGTGGTGAGCTACCATGACATTATCTTTTGGGATTTACTTCTGCGGGCCTTGTCCTTTTGGTGTGTGTCTGTTGGCGCTTCTCAGTTCAGCTCCTCCTCCTCTGATAGTTGTGGCACACATGTCTCTCATCAAGGAATGCAGAACTTGTTCATCGATCCTCCCTCCACTCGTTGCAACATTGTTCTGTCGCCTTAATGATGCCAAATGCTTCTTTGTTGAGTCTGGCATTGACAATTTTATAGTTCAAGTTGCTTCCCTTACCGTACCTTCCTCGCCACCACTGCCAGAAGCCTCACTCAGGTCTGTTCACCTCCAGAAATCTTTCCAGAACCTCACTTCTAGCCAAGCCAGACTACCAACCTACAGCTCCATTACCAACGAACTCCACTGCTTTTAAGTTGCTCTGTGATCTGCATTTTGGTCCAGTTACAACCTCAAACCGAACATCATCCTGTGGTACATTTTGGTGAACCTTGGAATTTGTTTTCCCCTCAGTGATGAGAAGCAGTACAAGCCCTCAGGCAGAAAAGTAAACCCAAATCATGAAGCTCCCTCCACCACACTTCACCATGAAAATATAAAATGATGTTTTGTTTGAGTAAACTGTGCCTGTTTTGGCTCCATATTCTTCCCAGATAATTCACCTTTTCTTTCATTAGTCCATAAAACAGTTTCCCAGTAGCGTTGCAGATTGCCAAAGTTCCTGAGATTTTTGGAAAGGAAAAAAAAAGAAAAGAAAAAAAACTACAGTAATGAGTGAGACGGGAAAAGGGTGTGTGTGTTCTTGTTTTTCTTACTTCATCATGACCACATTTGGTAAAGTCACTGGCTTGTTGGGAACAGTAGTCTTTGTTGGGACCAAAGCCTGCATCTAATAAGGCAGAATGTAATTTCTGGAGGCCTGGTCAGGGTTAGTGCTAATTGAAATTGACAAGTTAATTGAATTAGGATTATGCTTAAGATTAGGCATAGACTGGTGATGGTTAAGGTTAGGTAATGCAGTGTTTGGCTGTACAAAAATAAAGTAAACCACTATAAAGTGCTAATAAAGATATCTTTCACTCTGCGTGTGTGTGTGCATGCAAACGTAGTTATTGGAGGTGTGGGTCCACTGGGAGAGCTGAGTCACTTGTTTCTCTGGCTGACCCGCTGATTTGCACTTCAGGTCTGGGAAACACATCGGAACTGGCGGCCAGCACAGACAAAAGGCCTCATCCAGGTCTCGCTCTCTTTCTCTCTCTCACACACACACAGAGAGAGAGAGCGAGAGCTGTGTTTCCATCACTTCAGGAGACATTATGCTGAATTACATTCATTTCCGAGAGACTCTCCCTAAACACCAAACCCAGCGTTGAGCCTAAATGCAGATTTACCTCATGGAGACCCAGGTTCTCATCAGGTAAGCGCGTTTCCAGAGTCTGACTGTGTTTATACCAACACGTGCACACATTCAGACAGAAAGAAAAAGCGGTATGAAAGTGCAAACTGAAGTGAAATATATATATATATATATATATATATATATATGTTCCTCTGGAAACAGAAAAAACACAGGAAACTGAGAAGATGGAAAAGAGGTGGAGGAGAAAAAATAGAAACTACTCTAAAAAGCAGTGATGACAGATTATTCATGTAATGAACATCATAGTCATTTTCTGTCTACAGTTTCCTTGTTTTATTTAGCAGTTTTTCAGTTTTTTTGGTCATAAATTAAGCTTTTTATAATCCAGTTGTTTCTCTTCAGTAGTCAGGCACAGATTGGAGAATTCACTAATCTTATTTTGTCTCCCACATTTGCAGATCGCTTGAAGACAGATTGCTATTTTCATTTGGTGATGCTTATGAAGGCCTGGAGAATGTACAAAATCGCACTTGTTCAATTGTTTTCTGATTCTAAACTGACTTTAGGAGTGAGTATGAGTGGGTTTACACCTGTCCAGGTGTAACTCTGCCTTTCACACAATAGAAACTGAAATAGCATTTTTTTTTGTGATCACACTCAAGTATATAACCCAGGGCAACGACATGTCAGCAGTCTAAGCCTATAACACTATCCCAGACCACTAGTAATGGAAACTTGTCTTTTGTTATGTTAGCCAAACATGTTTCTAGAGTTTGACAGCTTCTTTTATTAATGAACCAAAGGCTAAGTGTGCGGTGAGCCACAGAAAACTGGTACTGCCTGTGAGATATCACAGCCATCAGCTGGTCATCCGTTCAGTTTTTCATCAAGTACACTAATTAACGGCACTGTCGCTTTTAGAGGAAGTGTAATCACTTCATTTGGTTTTAGCCGCTGCAGAACACCTAAACACTCTCTGAAAGAGACGGAGCCATGCAGCAGGTATAGATGACCCCACTGTTTGAACAGTTCACTTGTGAGAGCCGCGCACATAATGAGGCTGCACAGGCGTGACACAACACCCTCACAACAACACACACATGGAGACAGCTTTCAGTGTTCAACAAACATTATGTAAACAAAAGGATAGCGCCCTTATATTTATGTAAGACTCTCAGCAATCACTTATGTACTCCCCAGGGTGACTCACCAAACACACACACACACACACACTGGAGCTGAGAGCCATACTGAAATGTTGAAAGAAACATTTTGATTTTGATATTCTAG
>JBAMYA010045366.1:0-11773 GCA_037176975.1 Arrhamphus sclerolepis
TTCTAAATTCACAGGCGCGTGCTCGCAGTTTGTGATTAGCATACTGCCACGCCCCCATTTCTCCAAATAAGGAAACCGCCTGCCGGGAGATGATTCATGAATGAATGAAGCGGTTACCGAGGAGACACATACATTTCGCAGTTTGTTAGAAGAGACGGCGCCAAAAGGCCAAATAAGAACTTTACAACCACAGAAATTGAAACAGTTGTGTCCGAAAGCCAGAAAACTTAGATTTTTCTAGTGTCTCCTCAGCATGACAATAGAAAAAAAAAGAATAAATAAACAAATAAAAATGCTTGGGCGCATTACAGCAATAACCGGGGCTGTTGACGAAGAATCCCCAGAGCAGCGCTCTGTGGCCCAGATGAAACACGTGAAAATAAAAGATGATACCAAGACAAAATAAAACAAAAAACAATTCCCACTGTACTGTTTTGCAAATTAAACGAGCTGTGGGCGCTTCGTGGCCAGCGTTAAGGGTACGAAACAGCTCATCTGCAATTAATGGAGTTTTTTTTCTGTCCATGTATTTTATTGAGTCAATCGATGGAGCTTTGAATAGAGCTGTAATTGGGCCTTAAAAGTTGGGTCGATACTTTATATTTTGATTTTCAAAATGTACTAATTGCCAGAGGCTACCACTCATTTACAACACAAGCCGGAGCGCAGCCAGAGCTCATGGATCCTGTCGGGTTTAGTAAAAGATCTTCAGCTTTAGCTTTGATGTGCAGGACGACCCAGCTCTCAGAGAGCTGTGAAATCCCATCCTGGTCTGCTATTTCTCTGTAATGTAGCTCCCTGTAGCCATGGAAACCGAGCGTGGACAGGACCTGTCCGATGATTTAGATGCTCCAGAGAATGACAGCTGCAGCTACATATGCTATTGGCAACTGGAAATGGTTGATAAGCAATTCATCATTTTCCTTAAAAATGATTTTAATTATTTTAGAAAAATGTCAATTAAATATCTTTAAAGAATGTGGTTTTATATACTCTGCATGTACTTAAAGGTTCTGTATTTGCTTTTTCTGAGTCGTTTGGCTTTCCTCATTTGTGCGTACGTCTGGTCTGAGGAAGTTCTAAATTTGTTTGCAGAGTCAGACCAAATTCAGGTAAGAAAATATTGACGAATCCCGTATTTGTGCGTCAAACGTTTGCACGCAGAGTTTAAGCACAGATTTGTGAGTACGCACCGTTCGTGAATCAAGCCCAATGTCTTTAAACTGTCTGACTTGGGTCAAACGTTCTGGGTTTCCACAGACGTTTCTCACATAGTTTCCTGGAGCTCTGGTCCATTTCTCCTGACACATCTGGAGGAAGTGAATCAGGCGAGTTGGCCGTCTCGCTCGTACACATCTTCAGCTCTTTGCTGCATTTTAAGAGATGAACTCTCCACAACAGACTTATAGACGATTTGCAACCTGTGGCTACAAACGCTGACGGACCGTATCTTTTAAAGGTTGTTTTTGGATGTTTATACTCCTTACCATCTAATAATACACCTAGTATTATTTTAAGCACCATTAATGTTCCTTTAACTTATTCACGACTTGAGACGGTTAAGACGTGTGGCAGTCTTACCTTCTGCATGTCACTGATGGAAACTGGTGGAGTTTTTGGTCTGACGTTGTCTACAGAGAGAAAAAAAAGAACTTTAGGTTTCTAATGAAAGAAACCTGAAAACCACCATTTACTGGATCCACTCGACACAGAGCCTCTGATCAGACTTTGGTTTGTATCCTTCAGAATAATCGTC
Source organism: Arrhamphus sclerolepis (assembly GCA_037176975.1). NCBI lineage: Eukaryota > Metazoa > Chordata > Actinopteri > Beloniformes > Hemiramphidae > Arrhamphus > Arrhamphus sclerolepis. The sequence goes on from JBAMYA010045366.1 coordinate 1,757, forward strand.
GTATTTTGTAAATACACTGCTTGAAATGTTGAAATGAAAAAGATCTATATGACATCAGATGTCTTCTGGTCTATCAAGAAGGATTGGAAGGATTTTAGTACCATCTTTGGTATGAAAGAGCTTTAACGTTTGAATGCAGCTTTTTTTTTTTTCTTTTCCTCACGTGAACTAATCTTTTCAGGTCCGTCTACAACATTTCTCCCTGAGGTATGACCTTTGACTTGACCGCTGCTAACCACACGCTCTCTTCTCTTTTCACTGTTCTTCAGAGGAAGAATTGCTTCTTGCCGTCTCACTAAGTGGTCAACATGTCAGATTTATTTTTCAATTTAGTTCACAGACGGATGTTTGCTAGTTTCCTGCTAAAATCACAACTCACTGTTTCGTTAATGACGACATGCTGTCCGGGCCTCTTATTCTCAAATGCAGTCTTTTTCCCCAACAGCCATCATGCACGTTGACATTATTGCAGCAGCAGCGATCTCTCTGTAAAGTTCTTGAGCCCTGACATGTAAACGGATCTTCATTCCTCAGACAGATGCTTGAACACCGTCGTGTACCTCTTCTTGTAAGGAGTTAATTGAAAATAATGATCCTGATTTTTTTTTTCTCCTCATACGCTTCTGGAACATGCTCTGGAGATCAGGCTTTGAATTAATCGCTTTTCAAAGAGATTTCCATGTTGTAACTTAAAGCAACACAACGGAACTTGACGCCCCATCGCTGTTCGTCTGTGGAGCTTTCTGTGAGGGGTTTAGTCCATCACCTTCTGACCATCTTTGCCAGCTAGTCCACACTGAACAGCTGTTTCACACATAACTTTTCTGTGCGGCCCATAACCGTATAAAGGATTTAGTTCAGGGCCTTGTGATGGTCATTTCCTACCTTAAGGTGCTTTGCCACTAGTTGGAAATACGGTGGAGGTCATTGTAAATTTGCAAGACCCATTTCAAAATATTCACATAATCTTCTTTTCTCATTGCGTTCTCTACTTTGTGATGTGAAGCAGCCCCTGAATCATGATGCTGCCACCCCCCTGCTTCACTGCTGGGATGCTGTTCTGAGGCCTGCGAGCATCCTCGTTCTGATAGTGATCATTCTGATGGTTCACTTTTAGCAACATCAGACCACAGCATCAAGATCTTTGTCCTGATGTGCAGCTGCAAACAGTAACCTTTGTTTTTGTTTTGTTTTGTTTTTCTGGTAATGATTTGCAGTGGCTTCCTCTTCCTGTGTGGATTTTCTGTTCATGTCAGTTCGATACTCTCTTTCCAGTTTCATCTTCACGGGGTGTTTCGCTGTTGTTTTGGGGCTTCATTTGCACATCTTACTTGAGATATGATGGCAATGGCAGATACAAATGGACAAATTATACATCTAATGGGAAATTGTACCCAAACATGAAGCAGATGTCTTTGAAAGTCCACAAGTCTTTTCCTCATATTTTTGGTTGATTTCTTTTTAATTTTGTCATGATGTCCTGCAGTGAGGGCCGTGTGTTTTAACCTGTGCCTTAACCTATGCACACCAGTATGACTCCAGTTAACCCAAATGATGTTACTTATCCCATTAGAAGCTACTAATGCAAAGACACCAACATATCAAATGTTTAAAGCTGCAGTCAACTTCGGGTATGTTTGGAAAAAAAATGTCATTCCTCTGACACTACACAGATTTAAAATGATAATACTAATAATAATCAAGAATCCTAATTAACCTCAGCTTTACTGTCAAGGAGAAGACTTGTAAGTGCTGTGTGCAGCCTTCAACTGTCCGATCGTACACTATTCTTTTGCAGCTCTCGTCATCCTGCTGTTATGCAAAAGTAAAAAGTCAGACCTGTCAAGACGACGTCCTCAGCTGAAACACTGTCCCGGTTTTCGTCTCCATCCTTCTGCTGTTGCTGGGCAGCCAGCGCTGTGAGCTGAGCGGACTGCTTTATCAGAGACACCCGGTAGAAGTAATTCCTCCAAAATACTTCCTCCTTCACACTGTGGCAAACAAACACAGGGTTGTACAGTTCTAACAGAATTTAAAGTTTGATTCTACAGATAAACTTGAGTAAAAACAAAACAAACACGCATGATTTTACAATCTTACTGTTTGGGAACCAGATCGAAGCGCATGCGATTAAGGAGCTGGTCTTCCTCCAGCATGACTGCAGCCAGAGGGTACATGTGCTCCATGTCGAAGTGGAACTGGACACCAGCTGGAGGGTCGCGCAAGAAGTTCCTCTTGTCCTGCAATTAGCAGCCAGGGAGGTCAGTTTGCGCGTGAGAACAGGCACAGATGTGATGATGCAGTCAAGTTTAGTGGGTAAAGCTGCAGCTTACAGCAGACAGAGCGAGGATCTGCTGCTGGATCGTCTCTTCCTCATTGTAGCCGACCCAAGGAGGCACTGCCGCTTCTGCAAACACTCACACACGTCAACTCTCAGTCATCCTGTTACATCACAAACATGCTATGCTGCAAGCCGCTCACATTACATGTGTTCCAACTCTCGCAACTTTTAAAGTTAAGCTGAAAACCGCTGCTTTTACACCTCTTTGTTTAATGTTCATTTATGCTGCACATTTTCCTGCATTTACTAACCCAAGCTGAGTTCTGTTCCTTTTTTTGTCTCAATTTATTTGTTTGTGGGGTTTTTTTGCATTCTTGTGCCATTCTTACTAATTAAATTTCATCTTTATGCCTTTGTAACACATTTGGAGTTGCCTTTGTGCATTAAATGCGCCGGACAGCTAAAGTAACCTTGGTTACCGAGTGATATGAACAGATGATGACATGGTATCATTACTGCTGTGAATCAGAAACAGCTCATGTCGAAGGTCTGGGGACTTCAATAAATGCTGACTCAGTGTAATATATCTGGATAAGTCATGTTTCTCCTTTTGCACTGAAATGATCAATTTTCTCTGGATGTTTGACAGGTATGATGTAATTTCTTAATAAAATTATTTATGCAGTTATGTCATCGTTAGACTTTGCTTCACTTACTACATGCAGACGTCACAGAGACCACACAAAGAAGTCTGACTGGATTTATAGAAGAAACTTCTAATGTCAGTACCGGCTGGCACATTTCTGGAAAAACTGCGACTTGCAAACCAGCAGGTTTCTGTGGCTGCAGCTTCACTGAGACACGACATTTCTAGAAAAGCTCAGCAATGTTTGTCCCACAATGTGTACCCGCAGCTCAGAGCAGGTGACATCACCACACCCTACCTCAGAGGCATCACAGACACAGAGCATGTTGTTTGTGTTTGCTTCCAACCTGGGGTTTTACCTGATTTTTTGGCCTTTTTCTCCTGAACAAACTTCTCCTGCTCCTTTTGAAAGTCTCCGAGAAAAGTCTGCAAAATGCACAGAGAGAGAATGAACAGCTGAGCAGTGGTGGAAAGAGCACAAAAATATTACACTTGAGTAAACAAAGCCTATCCACCTAGCAGAAGTATAATTTACAGACTTCTAAGGAATACACAAAGTACACCAAATGATTTATTTGACCAGATGAGAGAAGGATGGATGATGGACGCACGCTTACTCTGATGAAATCGGATTTCAGTAAAAGTGACATTACCGCTGTAAAACTCTACTCAGATAGCTTCTTTACAAGACAAATCTTTTCTCTTGTTTGATATTAGACTGCTTTATCTAAGAAGGCAGGTCAAAGAACTTCAAATATGTGAAACAAATTCCATCATGGAAGCTTTTGCAGGAGAAACGGCTCATGAGTGGCTGAAAGATCTGCTCCTCGTCTCTGGAATTCACCTCCACCAGACATCCTCTCTCCCTCTGTTCAAACCAAAACTAAACCTCATCTGTTCAAGATAGCAAACTCTTTACAATCACAGTGTCCTATTTTATTTGATTTTTCTGTATAACTTTTTTCCTAGTGTTTTTAATCTGTCCTTGAGTGTTTTGAAAGGCCCTTGTAAATAAAATGTTTTATTATTAATATTATTACTGTAAATCTGCATTTCAGCTCCATTATTTGTGTCCGAAATTCTTGTTTATGATCAGAAGTTGGTTTTCAAAGTTAGGGGACGTCATGCTTGCTCACTTTAAGTAAGTAAGCATTAAGTAAAAGTAAAATGACAGATTTTAAAAACTGCAAGCGCACACTCACAAAAATATTATTGTGAGTAAATGTAATTGGTTATCTTCCATCCCTGGTCATAATAATACAGATGATGAAGTAAAATGAGTCCCTTGAGGAGGAAAAAGCAGAAAGAAACAACACGAAGCCAGTCGAGCAGTCTAAGAGTTTAGACCTTGTCTATGATGCCATCTATCTTCCCTTCTTCCACCGTCTTCTTGATGCTCTGAGCGGTCTCTACCACAGAATCTGAGATCTTCTTAGTGGCACTGGAGGCGAAGCTGAAGATGTAACCTTCAAATAAAAAGGAGATTTAAAGAAATAATAATAATTTATGGGCGGTTACATAACTTCTGGAGATGTTATATCACATCTCAAACTGAAAAGAAACGCAGAAATTTGAGTGACATTTATGAGGGAACAGAAACCAGCTACCTCCAAGTCCTTTGCCGTGCTCGGGGTCCTCCTGGGTGGGAGAGGTTTGTCCCTGCTGATCAGCTGTTTGTTGTTGTTTGTTTACCTCGTTTTGAGCTTCCACCACCTTCTCTTCTTCTTCTTCTTCTCCCTGCTCCACGTCCTCACCTTCTCTCTCATCTGAAGTGGTTGAGTACGTCGGGTTCTCAAACCCCAACCATGTTCCTAACCCTTTAAACATGTTGGTCCAAAAGAAGTGAAAAAACAAATCTGTTGATGTTCCAGGTGAAAATATGAATCTTTACGTCAGATGTTTGTATGCGACCAGGAAGTAAAGCTTCTTCTTCTCTGTATACATTGCTGGCAGGTTTACCGCCACCTAGTGGTTAAATGCTTGAACTTACACTGGAAGAGCTTCCTATTGGAAATGTGTTGTCACATGTGTGATTTATTTAGACGATGATTATGACCTCTGTATACAATCAATAACTGGGGGGAAAAAATCACCAAATTAATGATAATTTCACAATGCCTCTCAGAAAGCGACTGATACAGGGTTTCTTTGTGACTAGAATTTACTTTTAGTCTGATGTGGAATCAGATTCAGCCTAAATGCTCAGTAAATTTTAAAAGCAGGACCAATCTTTTTAATTTGGCTTCTGTATTTTGCTTCTACTCTTTTTTTAATCTTAGATTTTGTGTTGAACCCAGTTTTTACCACATTTTGTTTTAACTGTTATTATTTTTGCTATTATTTGTGTAATTGATGCAGATGGTCCTGAGTCTGGTCAGTATTCAAATTGTAAGTACAATCATTTTCCTCAAAATACAATATTTTTACCTTACTGTTCAATACTTCAACATTCCCATCTGGAAACAGTGGACCGTGCAGACACCAGAGGTGTGGACTCAAGTCTAATGACTTGGGCTCGAGTCAGACTCAAGTTTTAATTTGATGACTTTACACTTGGCAAAATGTAAGAGGCTTGCAACTCAACTTTGACTTCCCACCAATGACCAAAACCTGTGACTTCACTTGGACTTGAACCTTTTGACTTGAAAACACTTGACACTTGATGTGGTCTACAAGTATTGTTTTTGCTATGAGCACATTTATGTGCCAAGGGACTTTAAAGTAACTTTTTTCAAGGTTTATCTAAGGGCTCATCTCTATAATGTCAGAAATGATGTGATTAAAGTTGATATTGAACTAAGTTGATCATAATGATTACTGCGCATGTCCAAGCCGCACGGACAACAGGTGGCGGTAATGAGTCAGATTCTGTTGCTAAGCACAGTGAGGAAGAAAGACCGGTACATTATTATATACAGTAATTGGTCGCTTAGTGACAGCCAGCTGGACAGCGGTGAGTTTTGTTTTCAATATTTTTAAATATTAAAGTCACATTTTTGTCAGTCGATTGTTGTAATAGCTGTCCAACACAGTTGTTCTTCATCCGTCTTATCTCAGCTGTGGTAACCAGTTTAACTGGAGGAAAACCGCTAGCCGGTTTACACGAAGACAAGACGTCACCAAACGTCTTGTAAAAATAATAAAAATGTAAAAGGCGTGTTCTGACTCGTTAATATTGACATAAAAAAAATGCAAAATTGAAACTGGATTAGGATTAGTTGAGGAGTTTTGTTTCAATCGGCGTGAGGAAATGAACGTTATTGAAACTGAAAGTGTTGGGGAGAGTTTTATCAACTTTTAGATCACTACAAACATGCTGTTCAACCATTTCACGCAGGTGATTTGCAGTTTCACTTTTATTTTCCAGGTGAAAAATGAGGATTTTGATGGTGTTTGATTTTGACCACACTGTGGTCGATGACAACAGTGACACCTGGGTGATCAAGTACGTAAACACATTTCCAGTCTTATTTTATGTTCATTACAAGTTTATCCACTGAGGATGTTTTTATTTATTTTTTCTTTATAAATTCTCAGGTGCCTTCCAGATCAGAGACTACCTGACACAGTGAGGAGGTCATACCCAGGCCAGTGGACGGAGTACATGGGGAGGGTGATGACATACATAGGTGAGGGTTCATTAGACCAGGGCTGTCAAACTATTTCATCTCGAGCCACATCATCACCATGGTTACCTTTAAAGGGCCGGTTACTCTTTACTTTCTCAGCCAGCTGTGTTGTCAGACTTCCCAAGTCCCTGGACTGGGTTGCAGTACAAAACTGAAAATTAGGTCATAAAATCTCAGATTTCACAAGTTTTTGAAATATTAAAAAAAAAACCAAATATTTCTTTAAAAATTAAAAAAAGAGCTAATTTTATTGTAAAATGGTGAATTTCAATGTCATAAAATCTTAAATTTCACAAAAATCGTGATCTCTATCATAAAATTGAGAAATTGAGTTTTTGTCTTAAAGTCACTAATGTGTGTGTGTGTATACAAACACACACACATAAATATATATAAATATATATATATAAATATATATGTGTGTGTGTGTTCTGTCTTTTTGTGACTTATTTTTTTCTCTGGCAATTTGTCATGTCAGCAACCAATGGAAAATGAATCCATCTTGCCTTTTTAAAATAACATTGCCTCCAGTTCATCCCTGCTCGGCCAGCTTGGCCATTGTTCTTCCACTCTGGAGTTACCTCAGAGTACCGAAGCTTCTTGAAGTAATCAGAGGAACTGCTGGAAGAACATCTTAGTTCTTCTGAGGGAACTTCAGCGCTCACATGAGACTCTCAGAAACAGAAACATAATAACTCATCGTGTAAAATTATAATTTGTCGTATTTCTTTATATATAAATCAAGCACTCTAGCATTAAATATTTCCAGGCTGGGCTAAAGGTAACTGGATTTTTCTAACATGTTTGGATAATAAGCCTCTTCTAAAATATTCTGGATTGTGGGTGAAAAAGAAAAGCAGTGCAGATGGTTGTAATTTGATGCAGAAGATATTATTCTACAGCAGAGATATAAATCCAAGTCTGCTCTGCACTCTTTTATACACCAAATCCTCGGGATAACGCTACCTAATTTAAAAAAGAAAAAGCAAAAAGGAAAGAAGAGGAATACAGTTGCTGCTCTATTTCACTTTGGATGATTTTAATGCTATCTGGCTGCATCTGTCAGGTTAGACCCAGACAAGTCCTGACATGTCCACACAAGTTGTAATGGTGTCTATGTGAACTTGAATGAACCCAGTGTACAGGATTTTATTATCTACATTCCTTCATAACTGATTACAAGCTTTGTGGCCGATAAGGATCAACATACAGGATACAATTTCAGATAAGGTTCTGACATTATATCAACACGCATTCCAACAATGCGCTTCTTTTTGATCAGATTTCACACGCGTAGTAATTTGTGAGTCCATGTCCACATGGATGCATGACGAGGAGAAAGGGAAAGACTTTCCTCTTGGCTCTCTTGTGCTTCGGTTCGGTGTTGTGGCTTTGTTCTGCTGTCAGGCTGAGGAGTCAAACTTTCAGCTGCTCACAGTCGAGACTCGAGAGGAACTGCAGGTGAGAGCCGGCACGTCATATTCACAGGTCCGTCCTTCATTAGCTCAGCCTTCCAGAGCTCAAACTGATCATTAAGGGTATGTAAACGTCGCCATTGTGAGTGCGTGGTTCCTGCAGCTCCTCCAGTCAGACATTATTATTCCAGTCTGCTCCGTGTCTGTGCTTCTGTCTCAGCTTCTCAATTTCTCACTTCCACTTGAGAGCAAGCTGTTGGTTAATTGGATTTTTCTTCTTCAGCCAGCAAGAGGAGGAATGCAGGCATGTGACTGAGGCAGGACACACACACACACACACACACACACACACACACACATGCACGCACACCAAATCCATTAGTATTTGGCCTGACAATATGCTAATCGCAGCTGCTGTCCACTCTCCTTCTAATCGCTGTAATTATCGTGAACAAGATAATGCTGGGATACGGATGATGCAGGAGAGGCTGGCTGGAGTCGTGCACGCTACCACCTCAGCTTGCACGTGGAAATTTATGTCAGCACATTTGATGACTCGTGGCTCCATGACGAACAAGGCTTTCATATTTGAAGCTCTTTGAGAGTCATGAATCTCTCCGCTCTTCTTTTAGTTGTTTAATTCCTTTAAATCCTTCTGATGTACTCAATGATTAAAATGTAATGGAAGGATTTAAACAGCTGCTTTTGCTTACTGTACTTCCATTTAGTCCTGATTGAATAAACAGTTTTAATCAAATTAAAGCGCTCGTTTAGATGGGCTTTAAATTGAGATTTGTTGTGAAGGGCCTCTGTGGTTTTGTGATTGCAGTGACTTTGTTGCACGTTTCCTACAAACTTTAGCAAACAAATTAAAACACGACGGCGTCTCTGCTTTGGAGTCCGTCTACATGCAGCTGCAGTCTGCAAAGCTGATAATGAAACTCTACATGCACTTTCTTGTGTTTCTGCATCAGCCGGAGATGTTGCCACTAAACTGATGTTAAAGTTTTAATGGCAACACGAAACTGAAATTGGTTTATGTCTGAATAAAATACCCAGGATGCATCGTGTTCCCATGATGTTCCCATAAAATCGTAGGAACCGCCTCCTCAATATCTGGAAACTCTGGAAAAAAGACCCGGTGACTCGGCACAAAGTCTGTTAGTTTTCTATTCCTGAAATTAAATTAAATTCATGTCTTAAAAATTCATTAGCGACATGAAAATGAGTACAAAGAAAATGGTTATTAAACGGAGTCTTGCTCCTGAGAGAGGGAAGACAAGAAAAACAAAATGAAAGAATGCAGGTTAATTCATCTTCATTAGTTAACTGTTTTTTTTAATTTTTTTTGGAACTGGTGAAATTAGCCTCAAACCACTGATGTCCTGAAATCTAACGGTAGATTATTCAATGAAGGAGACCTGACAGTTGGTCGCCTTCAGCGCTCCTGCAGGAAAATCAAGAAGCAAATGTTTGTTGCTTGAACCAGAATATTACTGAAGACGTGAAGGTCAAGACCACAAGCAATATGTGAACTGTCATTTACCAAATATTTAAAAATATGGGTTCTCAAAAATCAAAATGTCAGGTGCAAAAAAGACGATAACCTGAATGTCACGTTGTTTTATTAATCTAATTCATTCTTATTAATTAGACCACCAATTTAATATAAACACAAGAAACCTGTGCTCTGTAGAAAGGATCAGCACTTAGTAAAAGATCATAAACTCTCTACACTAAGTTGTTATGTCCATTGGCAGGTAGGGCATGGTGACCCTCCTCTACTCTACTACTGTTATGTTCTGTGTGCAGAAAAATGTGATCCAAATAACAAACCAACACTCCAGTAGGACCATAAACTACCCTGTGACTGACAGGTCTCTGGGTCTTCAGGTGGGAACCTCCCTTCAACTGTGTTTCGTTTAGTTAGACCCACTGCACATCCAGGGGCCCAGTCAACAAAGGAGCTTCAACAAACTCTGAGATCAGAAACTCTGAGTTTCTGGTTTCAGATCAGCTGTTCTGAGTTGGTTCAATCAACTCTGA
>JBAMYA010045367.1:0-11772 GCA_037176975.1 Arrhamphus sclerolepis
TTTTAGATATATGTTTTTAAAAGACTTCTTCTGACAAGGTCAAGTATTCATTCAGTTTTTGATTTAACCTGCAAGTTTAAATACAATGTCCAGAGGTACAGTTAATTGAATTCATTTAATTGAGTATTACTAGCTCACATACATGAAATACTGACGTATGTCATCAAGCAGAAAAATCAAAGTTAAGCTTAACAATGTGACTATCGGCTATGAGCGACTAAGTCAGGTTTTCTTCTTTGAGTGTTTTTGTTTCTTTTTTTGTTTTGTTGTTCTTGTTGAAACAGCTCAAGTTTAATAGACTGTATTCAGGTTAAATATAGTTACTATGTTGCATTAATTTACTACATTTTACCATGAAGCCTGACTGTTTACTCCATAAAATAAGAAAGGTATTGAGCAACCCTAAGTTTCCTCCTTCTTCTCCCATTCCTTCTGTGGATCAGGACCACAACAAGCCCAAGCTTTTTCAGCTTTTATACATTTACATAACGTTCATTTTAATAATAATAATGATGATATAAATATACATGACACCATCATACTATTCATGGACACAGATGGTTTTACTAACTGAGAGCATGGATAAAATTGTACCGGAGCCTATTAAAGGCAGATTAAAGGCTTACACTATGCTTTTCTTGCTTTTCTGAAGAAACATGAGTTACTCCTGTACACAAATCCATTTCATGTCAGCGTTTTAATTTGATTGTCACTGGAGAGAGATTACATTACCCCCATGCTTGGATGTGTACATGACTGAATAGTTTGAAACATTATTACATAAAAGCGGGACATCTCAAAGGTACATGAGATAAAGTAATTTGCTTGAAATTACTTCACTGGATTGTGCTGTGTAATTAATTTATGGAAAAGTGTGTTCTTGTAACAAGGCCATGTCGTGTGTATGCGAAGGTTGTGAAGTAAAAGAAAAATGGAATTATTGACATAGCTGAGATGCAAGCTTTATGGATATGGCAGGAAATAGCCTCTGACTGCATTTCAACAAGTGCTTTGACACAGTGGTTTGGAAGAGTGATGCCGACTTGTGCTGGTTTGGACGAGTTTTTGCTTGAGGCTTCTTACTGACATCATTACACTGATGTCGAGACGCACTAAAGTGGTTGTAGATCTGATGCCAGGATCGATTTAAATCTTTATTGAAAGACAAGGAATGGTTGCTGTCCCGTGAAGAAAAAACGATGCTCTCTTTCCGGACCAAGGTTTAAGTCAGATAAGAAATTCTTTTTCGAAGAGGAAAACTTCAGGAACCAGCCCTGTACTGTACAAAGCTCCAAGGATCTTGTATTTCAGGGTAACAAAGCTGAAACCACAGATAATGTTTTTCTTACCATGGTAATGCTTTGTAGTGTCATTTTAATTAATACAAACCAGATAATGTAATTTGGCTATCCCTTGAGCTCCTAAATCAGAGATTGTGTGAAAGAGATTTAATGAAAAAAGCACAAGCTCGCCTTCAGAAGGATGTTCCTGCAGCTGATAGCTTATCCCGTTGGCAGGAACTCTGAAGTCAAGATCACAGAGTTTTACTTTGTATCTCCTCAAAGCGCCAGGCCTCATGGAAACTGATTCATACATTACAGCTCTACAGGCTTTATTTCTAGATGATCCCCAGATGCCGTTGAAAACCAATAATGTAAATGAACCCCCCTCTGATGGGACAGAGAGCTCGAGCTGAGAAAGTTCAGAAGATTGGCAACACTGATCGCCGTTGTCGCATTGGTCGACAGAAAACAGCTGGGCATGGATTCCTAAACTTTATATATTTATTGAAATTATTTTATTGTTATTTCTTTGCAGACGATAGGAATGTCATCATACTTCCTTTCATTTGTTAACATATATATATATATATACATTGTTACATTTCAAGTCAGAAACAAACAAACAAACAAATAAATAGACTAAAAAAAGAAAAAACAGATCCAAAAAACAAAAAAATAGAAAAAAATTGTATTGGGGATGTTATTTGACTGTGATGATGTCAACAGGTGATTATAATGGTGACAATCTTTGAGAAACAAGACTCTAAACTTTTCCACAAATGAAATATAATAATAAATAAAATAATAAATGATAACTGAAATTCTCTAAAACAGTATTTGCAAAGAAAGTTTGGAAGATATATCCATATATCCACATGAAATCATCAATCAAGGACCAGCTTCATTGAGTAAATGGTGAGTATGTATCATCTGTGATCTCCTGCTGTCCAGACAGAACTCTGATCAGTCATTCATCAGTAGCTGGTATTACCACGATGGGAACAACAAACCCCACTGGGAGTTTTATGTTACCGAAAAGAAGCCTTGTCTTAACCTTTTCCAGAGGTGATGTCTACATCTCTGGGCTCAGAAGCTTCTGGGATGGACCATCATGCAGTGGGAACTGTGAGATCTGTGCTGAGATGAATCAGCCAGGATGTTATCAGCATCAAGTCTAAAAACCAGGATCTATGGGGTTGTCTCCACGCCACTTCTACGATGGCAGCAGTAATGTCCAAAACAGTACACTGAGACTTTTAGAGCTCTTAGAGATCTTTTACGAGGATGTCCATGTTTTCTTTTCAACAGGACTAAGCAGAACCCACATTCTGCACTTATAACGGAGTCGCGGCTGAGAAAGAAGAGATTGAACTGGCTGGTCTGCAGTCCTGAACTGTCCTCAGAGAATGTGTGGAGAGCTTCAGAGAGAACCAAAACTGATAGACCAACATTTATGATGTGCTTTTTCACACCTTTCAAACCAAAAGAGGAGAAGATACCAACTGCACTGGACTCTGCTTCATCTCTTTGCCAGAACATATTCAAAAGGAAGGGCAACATTATAAAGCCGCAAAAGCTTTACTCACCCAATTTATTTGGTTTCTTTCAGGCCTTAAATACAAAGCCGGATCTAAATGAGCAAAGGAAGTTAAGTTGATGAGAAAAAAAGGCAACATTTTACAATCAGTTACAGAAAATGTTGCTAAATTACAGATTGATTATCAGGAAAGAAAATGAAGAATGCACCACTGTTCCAGCTGGTTTTGGGTGAGAAGCAAGTACATCCTAGAGAGGTCTCCAGTCCATCACAGGGTCCCCAGAACCTTCAGCTTGACCATCCCTGTTTAGCACATATAAGACATAAATACAAGACGTTATGGGCCAAGCATCCTAGGATGACCAGTAGTGGAAATTAAACATCTTTAGTGCTTTGAATTTCTTGGTTTGGTGTCAGAGATATTTCTATAAAATGACATTGTTACAGGAATCTGAGGAGATTCATTAGCTAAATCTGCAGCTCAGGCTTTACTGAGCTTCACAGGGGTTCTCGCAGTGTCATTCTGACTGTCAAAACATGTTATTGTTTTTAGAAAAACATCTGAAAACCGGCTGTGTATTTTTGCCGAGCAACCAAACAGGAAACAATTAGAGATGAGCTGCAGCTGAAGAGCTGAATATGTCCCTCAGGAGCTGGCAGACACTGAACATGACACTTATATTCATCAGGGGGCCACAAATATACACTATAGAAATAGTGGTTGTGTGAAGAAGACAGCGATTCCAAGTCACATACGGGCACTTCATGTCATGTGACCCAGGAGAGCATGAAAAGATGGTCATGAACTTCTAACTAGAACATTTCTGAGGACGTTTCAGTCTGACTGTCCGTTTGATTCAGTTCTGACTTTGAAAAGTGGAATAACTGACGTGGAGAGAAGCTGCTTTATGGTTTATTTAGGAAAAAAAGTTGAAAATTTTTGATTTTATGTCAAAATGTTGAAATAAAGTTGATATTGTGATAAAAAAATAATAAAATAAATTTATTCTAAATCTTTCAATTTGTTTTGAAAAAAAAAGTCAGCAAGTTTTTAAATTTGTGATTTTTCAAGAAAAAAATGCATACAAAGGTCTTAATTTTATCATAGATAATAATTTTTGTGAAATTTGAAATTTTATGACAAAAAATAATTTAATAATTTTTTTCTGAAAAAAGATGTGATATTGTTCATCATTTTACAACAAAATTAGCTTTTTTTTGACAAAACTCCATTTTTTTATTTAAAAAATTGCAATTTCTTGATTTTAGTCCAAAAGCCTCAATTTTATAATAAAAGCTGCAAATTTTGAGATTTTAGCAAAAAAAAATAAAAAATAAAAAATCACTTTTTGTGTTATCATTTATTTATTTATTTATTATTCTTAATGTTATTTTTATTTTACGACTGAGTCCAGGAACTAGCGGTCAACCTGACAACATAGCTGGCTGAGAAATGAAGAGTTACCATCCCTTTAATGGTAACCATGGTGATGGTGAGGCCCAGGATGAAATCCAGTTGACACTTCAGGTCTGGAGTGAAGAGGAGCTGATGCTCAGATCAATGGCTGCGAGGTACCCGCACCATGAAACTGCTAAATAAGCCCTGATCGTGTCAGTTCCAGTTCCAACGAGGTGTTTCTGCTGGTCTGTCTGGTTTTCTCCCAGTCTGGTTCTGGCCTCTATGGACTAACAACTGCACTTTCATCTTTTGATCACAGGATGTTGTTCCAGAAGTCTGGTGGATTGTTTAGATGCATCGTTGGAAGTTAAACTGTACTGTCATGTTCCGTTTTAGAAAGAAGAGGCTTTTCCATTGCGGCCCCGCCCCAAACCAGCACTGTTTGTGCAGTCTTTTTCCAGATGCACTTTTATGCACTTTAACATTTAACATGCTCACTGAGGCCTGAGGATTCTTAGATGTAGCTCTTGAATGTTTTGCATCCACTTCTGAGAAGACTGGCAGCTGTGTTGAATGTTTTTTTTAACTTCTGAATTATCTTTCTCACTGCAGAGTGATAGATTTCCAAATTGGTTTTGGATTAACACACACTTAAAAGCTCAAGAACAGCAGTGATCACACTTCATTTAATTGACCGTACCTGGCTGCTATTTACAAGTTTAAATCCTATGAATAAGTTATATATTCTTGCAGATCCTGGTGTGTAAAGCATTCAAATTTAATGGCTCTTTTTTGTTTTTTTATTTGACTGTTGGCACTAATTGCTGGACAGGTAAATAAACTAAACTCTTAAACCTGACCTGAAAACCTTATCGCATAACTCCAAGTCTATTTAGCACTCTTAGCCAAGTGTGTTCCATTCACTGTGTCATCTTATAATTTCTTTATTGCCATTATGTAATCCTTTTATCTATAAACTTGCACACAAATCTTTTAAAGCAAAAGCGCTGGAGATCTCTGAAGCAGCACTGATAAGAGTTCAGCAGTTTCTCTACAATAAAACGAACAATGAAGGTTAGATAAAGTTCACTTCACTAAGTTTCGTTCAGGCTTTTCACTTTTTTCCTGCCTTTAATGAGACAATATCCTCTCCCAGATATCCTTCTGGTTGCTCTCACATTCCCCTCCTCGGTGTGCAGACTGCATGACACGTCTGTCCCGACTGAACACTAATTACATTTTGCCTTCTGTGGCTGAAATTGTGATTTTCTTTGAAATGAGCTGGTAGACTGGAAAGGGTCTTTGTGGAGAGTATCAGACTTCAGATCGTTCTCTAGCACTTGTGGCTACGCTGGTTAAGGTTTTAATGAATGCAGCTGCCCTTTAGTTGGATGCCCTCAGAAGTCAGATCTGATCAAGTTCATACTAATGATCCCCCCATTTCCAACTCATTTAGCAAAATAAAACATTACAGAGGCCTGCTGTGCTCTTTTTTGGCATCCCTGGACTGACTAATAAGTCTTTCAACATAATCACTGAGATGTGCTCTCTTTCAAAGGATCATTCTCAGAATACAAATGCTTCACGCTGAGCTCGCCATTTAGTGTAAAATGATCATGCAGTACCACAGTGTATGTAACTGGTGATATTTCATCAGAATCAAAGAAAATAATGCATTTCAAGAGCTGGCGTTGGAAACAGGTATGTATAATGACAGGTAGGTGGTTGGTGACTATTTAACTTTTACACCTGCTGCACTGTTGCTGTGCAGAAGAAAGAATATGGACAGAATTACATAAATGTAAATGTAACCGTGATTAACACCAATGGCTGGAGCCCATGGACATCACCAAATTCTGAATTTCTTTCCTGGAGAAGCTTTGCCAGGTTTTCACACCAGCTACCTTCAGTTGCTGCTTCATTGTGGGTTTTTCTGTCTTCCAGTTTGTCTTCAGTAACTGGAAAACATGTGGGTTGAGATAAGTTGAGGGACTGACGTGGCTATTGATGGATATCCTGTTTCTTTGCCTCCAAAAAGTCTTGGGTTTCCTTCGTAGTACGTTTGGAGTCTATCTGTACAGAATTCATCTTCTGACAGCAGTCGCATCATCTACGGACACCAGTGAGCCTGGTCCATCTGCTGCCCATACCATAACTCTGCCCCCACCGTGTTTGACATGATGTGGTCTGCTTTGAGTCATCAGCAGGGTGCTCGTTTATGAAACAGTGCATAGGATATTTACTAAGACTTTCTGTGCATCCAAAAGCTGAAAATGGCGTGCAACCAGTTTCACTTGAAGTTCATGCAGGTGGATTTGCTGCATATTCCACCTCCAACCCGCCCACATTCTACCAGAAATGGTCCATAAAAGGATCTCATGAATGTTTCTGCATAAATCAGCTCCTGTCTGTCGGTTCTGAGTGGATCCAGACCACCGTGATGCTGAATATGTCAGAACCATGTTTGAGTTATTAATAACTTGATCGTATGCAGATTTACATGGTTCATGGACAAATTCATCTTTGCTCAACAAAATAATTAAAGTCAACTGCACTGATTACATTTGTGAAAGTGAACATTGCTGTAAATTATCTTTTAATATCTCCTCACTGTCAGAAAACTGGATGTTAGACTGGTCATTAAGGTTAAAAATGCCTTAAATTTAAAATATTGTTGATTGTATCAAACACATAGTGTACCTGTTGGTTAATTCCTGTAGATTAAGAGATAGTTGCTGAAAATCTAAGAGTGTTCAATAATGTATCTATTATCAGTCATCACTGGGGACCTGGAAATCTTGGTGGTCCCTAAAAACTCTCCATCCTGATCCCATTGCGTAATCCTCTGGAACGTCAGCACATCCACTATGTGGACGCCACACTGTTCCTGTTCTTACTCAACAACAAGCTTCTAGTCCAGGGACCAGTCATGGCGCAACTCAGGGATTAGACGGACTGATGGTGGAGGAAAATTTA
Source organism: Arrhamphus sclerolepis (assembly GCA_037176975.1). NCBI lineage: Eukaryota > Metazoa > Chordata > Actinopteri > Beloniformes > Hemiramphidae > Arrhamphus > Arrhamphus sclerolepis. Next base: position 7,196 of record JBAMYA010045367.1, read on the forward strand.
CGAAGTTGCACACTCGTTATATTATGTTATACTAAATATATAATCAGCACATTATATAATATTAGGTCACTAGTCTTCATGATTATTGTGGTTCATATGCAGTATTTGCAGTTCTCTTCTTCAGAATCATCTGACTCACACATGTTCAGCTGTAAGTCAGACTGACCTCACCTATGGACCAGAATCTTTCAGGCTTTGGTCCATCTTATCCACCATAGGTCAGATAGCCTAGTTATGCATGCAATCAGGAGACAGCATGGACCTCCTGACAGGACCCAAGGTCTTCTGATGTATCTTTAGATTCAGCAAAGACACGTATGGTTTCCACGGGTAACAGAGCCGATTGTTTACCATTCGTCATCCTGTAAACAATATAAAAGAGCTCCTCCTCCTCAGAGCTCCTGCTGTTGTCCTGTACAGCTGTGTTTTTTTTTTTCTCCTTTTTGTGCACAAATTGTTAAAGTTCTTCTTACTGAGCTCATCTCTGGTGCTCATTGGTAAGATAAAATTTGCCACAACAGCTGGTGTCAGAATTCTCGTCTGTTCGCCGCTGCTGGGTGCCTGGAGATCCGAGATCGTGGGGGATGCACAGAATCCTCCATCCTCCAGCCTCGTGTAGAGATTCAGAGAAGGGGGGTCCAGCGTCCCAGCTGTGGTTCCCAGTGCTGAACCCGAACTCAATTTGCAACAACAGCATGGTGAGATGTGTTGAATCCAGTCGAATTTTATTTAATTTTAATTTGGGTTTTGGTGGAAGAGTTATTTTTTAGGTCTGAATAACAAGGCACTAATATGAAAAAAGAGGGAAGAACTGGTGTGCCTGTGTTGCTCACTGTGGGAGGGGTGGAAGGGAGCTCTGTAGAGCATCTGTTTAGAGGAAACAGATTTCTGTCCGTAGGGAGACAGATTAGAGAGCGTTAGAAGCAGAAGTGGGGGCCTGGGATTTCGTGGCTGATTAATAGCGAACCGAGAAGACTTTTGTTTGTCACAAATTGTTAATTAAACTTTTTCTTACTAAGCTCATCTCTTTGGTGCTCATTGGTAAGATAAAATTTGCCACAACGCTGATACACACATTTTTTTAAACATCAAACAGTGATGTCCACCATTGTTTGATTATAGAAATACGATATATGAATGTACGTCTTTGATGCTGCAGGTTGTCTGTTTATGATTATGTGGATCTACAAGTCCGATATGAACTAAAGTTGGATGTCTGAGATGAACGTGGCTTCAATTCTCCAAAATGTTTGTATGCAAGGTTCAAAATTTGCGTATATTCTCCTGTCAAGTTTTTTTTTTCTTAAAGATCTTTGCATGACAAGGATGAACGCAACTTTCAGTCCCAGTTTTGTGTGTTATGCAACATTTCTAAATGGGCATCATGTTCTTTGGTAAATGTTACCTTGACCTATACCTTTTCTGGACTGTCCCTGACTGTCCACTTTAGTTGCCATTAGTTTCATTTTAGTTTCATTTCAAAAGTGCATCAAGCCGTTTCTTGCTATATCTCTTACAGATACGTGTTGTAGGTTTGTTTTTGTGTATTTCCCGTCAGACCTGGTATCAACTCAACACCTTGTTCAGATTTGATCAAATGGCTTAAATGTTTTTGTAAGGATTCTACATTCCAGATCCATGGATGCTTTCTTTTGGGCCCCCTGCTGTCCGGGCTGTTTTAGACCTTTAAGGTGCTGGGTCCTTCTTCTGTTTAAGTAAAGGAGTGAACAGGAACAGATAACTCGGTTTAGGTGTTTATCGGAGCATTTGGCTTCATCAGATAAGGCTGGAGACCCCCACACAGAACCCCTCCTTTTATAGGTATAAAGACGAGAGAGGATCACTGCCTTTGTTCTTTTTTCTAGCGTGCCTCGGTGGTGTCACACGAATGAATCTTCAGCCAAAAAATATTGTGTATGATATCAATAAAGCTTAAATTGACAAGTAATTCTATTCTTTGATTCTTTCTTCGTAGAAGCAGATAAAAGAACACACTAATTCCTAACAACCTGCTTCATTTGTCTTGAATTACCAAGGGGATGGACCCCTATTGGACAACTGTCCAAATGATTTTGAGCCTTGCTTAATATGTCTGTAACAGTCTGTGGACCTTCCTGCGCTGTAATGTAGCCCAGCGTTCAGCTTGGGAAAATCTTTATTAGTGCATGATTCAGCTTTTACGTTTTCGTATCAAGCGCGCACACGTTTGACCATGCTGTTATTCTGATTCATCTGACAGTGAAAAGAAAACACAGATAATTATCATGCTTATAGGACTTTTCTGGATGGTTACATTTTCATCATAACTAATCACTCTTCTCCCTTGAAACAGGCAAAAAAAAAATCCCCTAAAGTAATTATAGATTACTCATGGAAGCATAAAATGCATCTTTGATAACCATTAATGAAAATCCCTTCAGTACAGTGTCTGCAGGATGACATACTTTATCATCTCAGCGCATGACAAACTCTTCCCTCAGACAGATACATTAGTTACACACCAGATCACATATAGAGCTGTTAGACTGTCCAGACCTGACCTCCTGCTACAGCAGCTACAGAACAACGTCAAGCTCAAGCGATCAGCGGCAGCAGCTCGTTTCGCCATCGTGTGAAATACGGAAGAATTTTAAAATACTTACTCTCTTACATACAGTAGGCTGACACGTTTAGTCCACAGACACAAAGCTGTAAGCACATGGAGGAAAAAGACATTAGCCATTTTATAAATTCATCAGTTTTTCAAAAATCCTGTCATCCTTTAATAGTTTCACTGGCCTGTCTACAAAATAAGCTTGGGCGAATCTAGACTATGTTTAGGGGTACCAAGGCACCCCTGTGAAAATGCCCGGCACCCCCTGGCTCAGCGCATTTTTAGAATATTATATTGTGCTTTGAAAATGAGTGCAACTGCACAGTTATCGCCTTGCACCTGAGATACTAACGCCAAATTTAGCAACCTTGTCTGCCTGCTTCAAAACGAGGCTTGTGACCAGTCCCCTTATCAACTACAGCTCTTCTGATTGGTTGGCACATTCACGCGATGGCTTGCCGCTACAGTTTTGAACAGTTCTGCTTGTTGCTCTGGTTGGGACTCGAGCACTGACTATGGTTGCGAAATATTTTTTGGGTCTGAGAGGCAGCCAGCACCGGTGGAGGAGGAACTGAGTATCTGCAAGATAAGAAGGTATGATTTTTCAACATTGTGGACGTAACAAAAACAGGGGTGGTGTAGTGCTATCTGGCCGTTGCCGACAATGATGGCACTAATGCTTGAGACAACTTCTCTGACAACTTCTCTGGTAAACATGCTAGAGTGCTAGCAGTGTTTATGTTGTGTTTCACGTTGTGTTTGTGTCATGTGTGTGTCAACTACACTGACCTCGTCAGTGGTGTCAACCGATAGCTATACATGTCATGGCGTTGTGGTTCACTGATGATTCAATCCTAGATTTTTCCGGTTACAAGTGGTGTGGCATGATGCTAATACCACATCTAGTAGTTCAGTAAATGTTAACTGGCTATGGGGGGGTATTCTATCTCAGGTAGTGTTGACGTTGTGTTAACAGCAGACGTACGTTCCAACAGTCAATCGATTTTAATTCATCATGTTGTGGATGTTGTGGTGGTTGAGAGCATTCATGAATGTAGATTGGTCCTGATGAGTGTGTGGTGGACATGATTGAATGGAGGCGAAAAAAACGCCTCATATGCAAATTAGATGGTTCAATATTGGGATGTGACTGATGACAGCTTTTAATCCCCCCTCCTGTCAATTTCTTTTTAAATTATTATTATTATTATCTTGTTTTTTTCCCACCAAATGATTAAAATGTTGTATACCATTATAGTAATTCTTTGGTCATTTTGAATAAAAAGGGTACAATGGTGTTATGGTATTCGTGATTTTCAAGCGCTACTAGTGGAGCTTTTGGATTTGGAATTTCGTTTACCAGTGCTCACTACTGCCCTCATGTGCTCAAATTTTTCAGAAAGACACCTTTTTTTTTGCTTTTTGCACAAGGATGCATTATTTAATTGACCATTTCATTTATTTTTTAGCATTTTTGTCTTGGTTGCACTCTATCCCACAATAAATTTTTGAGGAATCTTCAATATTTGTCTCAGGCTCTGTCCTTTATCCTGTCAAGCCACAGCCTTGTGAAATGACGTGGTCAAAGTTGAATGTTGTTGGGGAAAGCACTGCTCTGAGCAAAATGAATACAACTCCAACATTTATAAATGTACTAGTTCACCTCATTTAGTGAGAAACAGGGGCGTTGAGAGACCTTGGCACTAAAGAAAGAATCCGTCTCTTGATCCAAGGTTTATAAACCACAGTTTGCTAGAATACTATTAATAGCCAACAACAAATGGTGCTAGTCAAGGTACTTGTTCAACGCAGTCTCACTCCCAACTCGTCATATCTTGACGCTTTTGCGTTGCGCGTCACATGTGGACGCAGCGGGTACCCCTTTTGCGGCATATTTTGACGCACATGTCCAGCGTCGCATTTTGACGCAACGGGCATCCTCCACCGAAACTGTCCTACTGCCTAACCCTCATCATATTTTTAC
>JBAMYA010045368.1:0-11771 GCA_037176975.1 Arrhamphus sclerolepis
GGTGAGAACCCACGCAAGCATGGGGAGAACATGCAAACTCCACACAGAAAGGCCCCTGTGGAGGCTGGAACCAGGAATCTTCCTTCTGTAAGGCAACAATACTGACCACCAAGCCACCGTGCTGCCCTTGACCCAAGCCATGACTGATAAATAGCTAAGGTCTGATTGTGGGACGAACTTCATTGGTGAATCCAAGGAATTGAAGACTACTCCAAAAGTCTGATGAGACGAGTGTTGACGACTACTTATGCAAAGAGAGGTGTTCATGGGTGTTCAACCCTTCCCATTCATGTCACATGGGTAGTACATGCGTGCGTATGATAGGTATTGCACGACACATCCTTTGCTCAATGCTTTTACAAGCTAGAAACCCTAAGCTAACTCATTAGATCCTTACAACACTGATGGCTGAAGTCACAGCTATGATCAATGCAAGACCTTTAGTGCCCATTTCTATTGATCCAGAGGTGCCTTTAATTCTGACGTCTTTAACTCTCCTCACCCAGAAATTTAATACAGTCCCACTTCCACTCAGAGATTTCACCAAGGCTCACATGTATAAACATCAGTGGCAGAGAGTTCAAGTTCTTGCTGACAATTTCTGGGTTCAATGGCAGAGAGAGTATCTCAGCATGCTCCAGAGTCGTTGAAAGTAGCAGCACAGAAAACTGAATGAAAAGATGGGGGAGACTGTTCTCTTTAAGGAGAAACAGCTTAAATGAAATGAGTGGCCCATGGGAATCACTGTGAAGACTGTCCCGAGCAAATACAGTGTTGTTTGAAAAATTGAGGTGAAGATTAGATGTGACAAGACTGTAAAGATCTTCTGCAAACTAATTTCGGAGTGCATTCTTCTTTTGCCTCCATTTGTTTGTCATTTATTAATATTGTGAATTATTATTAATACACATATTGTTAAACTGTTATCTCAGACATTTCTGAATATGTTATCAATTAAATTTGCACAATGTGATGTCATAAGACTGGGACTGGTGATTTTATGGTGCAGATTTAGACTGTACATGGTGTTAATAAATTCTTCTGTCATTTTGTTTAGGTTTAGACGATCAATACTGAAATCCTCATCGATAAACATAACTTTTTGATTGACTTTCATCAGTTTTTCTTCCATCCAGTTGTTGAATACTTTTATATTAGATCCTGGTGTTGTATAAATGCAACTCATAATGACATTTTTCCTGTTTTCCATGAATATTTCTGTTGTCACACATTCAAAAATGTCATCCACCACAGTTGACATTGTCTCTGTCATCTTGTAGCTGAAATTCCTGTCCACACCACCTCCATTTTTGTTTTCATCATTTCATCATGTCTGTGCCCTCTTCACTGTTGAGCCACGTTTCTGATATCGCACTGATGTGAGAATTGTTGGAGTTGTCTGCTCTACGTCTCTGGGTGGTTTTGGTGTACTGGAGCGGAGATGGATGATCAACTTGTCATAGTTCAGATAAGCAATATCCCCTCTCTCATGTGCTGCTTTTAGTTCTGGAATCAGCTCCGTCCTCCTCTTCCTTACAGCATCTGTGAAGTCCTCATTGATGTAGATTTTGGATCCTTTGAGTGCCTTGGTATGTTTAAAAATAGATGATCTGTCCTTGTACTCAGGAATCTGACAATCAGCCTCGGTCTGTCTCCCCCAGGTTTCCCAGTGCAGTGAGCCCTTGCCATCTCCATCTCCTGCTGTAGATTTAACTTTTCAGTCAGATCCTTCTTCACCTTTTCCTCCGTTTCAGCCCAGATTTCATTTGGTGACTCAGTAATTCCAGCGATGACCAGGTTGTTTCTTCTGGATTGCCTCTCCAGGTACTCCATGTTGTCAGTGCCAGCCAGCAGGCTGTCACAAACCTTAGACACATCTGACTGCAGCAAGTTGCAGCACTCGAAATGTTTAACGCCCTCAGCTTTGACGTCGTCCACATCTTTCTGTGTGAACTGCAGGCTGGTTTTAATGTCCTGCAGTTGACATTTCATTCAATCTGGTGCTTGTAGAGTCCAGAATGATTTTACAAAGCCTTTGAAGTTGTCATTCTATTGTTGAAGCAACACCAAGAAAATCTCCTTCTGTTGGCTCAGTAACTCGTTCACCTGAGTGAGAGAAACAAACTCCTCATCCAGTCTTATCTCGGCCTTGGATCCTCTTTGTGGCATTTTATCAACATGTTGCTTCCTGTCAGACAAGAAGCTTCTCCTGAAGCAAAGCTGGGATGATTGTGTTGAAAGCAGAGCTGAAATCCACAAACAGGATCCTGGCGGAGGAACCTGCAGAATCCAGGTGCTGGAGTAAGTAGTGGAGGCCAAGTTGACTGCATCATCTACAGACCAACTCTGTAGCCAAACTGTAGGGGATCCAGGAGGGCGTCGGTGATCACTTTGAGGTGTGAAAGCACAAGGAGCTCAAAGGACTTCATAACCACAGAGGTCAGGGCAACGGGTCAGAAGTCATTAAGTCTTGTAAGACGTAATGTGGCTTCTTGGGAACAGGAATGATCATTGAGGTCTTGAAGCAGGCCTATATATGACATGTCTCCATGGAGGTGTTGAAAATATTTGTGAACACTGGAGGAAGCTGACTAGTGCAATGCTTCAAGGTGGATAGAGAGACAGAATCTGGTCCAGCAACTTTCCGGGGGTTCTGTCTCCTGAAGAGTTTGTTGATGTCTCTCTCATGGATGGAAAGAGTCGTCACTGAGGTGGGTGGGGGCGAGGAGGAGGGGGCCTTTAAGGTGGGCATTGGTGGAGTTGTCCAGGCCCCTGCTGAGGTGGGGCAGGTGGAGGTGATACACCAAAGCTGGAGCTGTTGAGGAGAATTGTCTGTCGAAGCAACAGTAGAACTGGTTCAGGTGGTTGGCTAGGTGTTGGTCGTTTATGGAGTGGCTGGGCTTTAGGCTTGTAGTTGGAGATCTCCCTGAGCCCTTTCCTGACAGATGCAGAGTTGTTGGCTGAGTACTGGTGTTGCAGCCTCTCAGAGTTCAGTCATTTAGCCTCTTTCACTGCCTTGCTAAACTTGTACTTCACCTCTTTTCATCCATCTTCATCCCCACTCCTGAAGGCCCCTTACTGATCCAACCTTAACCTTCTGGCTGTGAACCAGGGTTTGCAGAGTTAAAACACTCCAGAGATCCTCCACAACCCCACTGGTCCACATCCTTGATGTCCTCACTTCAGGTTTGCAGAGCTTTAGTTTCTGCCTGTAAGCAGGAACCAGGTGGACCATGACATGGTCAGAGCAGTCCAGTGCAGCATGGTCGATGGCGTGATAAGCGTGTCTATATTTAAGTAGTTGGTGAGTGAGATTTCCTTTGGTAAAGTCACCAATGACAATAACTAAAGAGTCCATGTTGATCTGTACAATAACAAAGTATTTGTACTTCATTGACACCTCTGGTACGTAGTATTACCCACAAGGAAGAAGAATGGACCTAAATCCATCCATAACTATGAGAAAGACTGGTAAATCGAACAAAAAACATAATTTCAAGATATTGTAGCTCTACAAGCTAGAATCAGGGGGTACTTAGGGCTACCCACTTGTTTTTTTTTCCTTCTTGGCTTCACATTTGTTAAATAAGTCATGGCATGGTTAAAAAAAACTTATGTTATACTTAGAGATGATTTTTATTATGATTTTATGCAAAAAGATAAAATTATCTTGTTGGCTGTAGTGTATTTACAGCATATTTCATTTATCACCTAGTTATTTGGTTATTATGCTTTATTAGGCATATGATCTATGTTAGCTGGATCTATGGGTACTTGACCAGGTTAAGTCCAGCACACATGTGCACAGTTCTGTGTTCATTAAATGGCTATGCACAAGTTATGAACAGCATGTCGGTCTCCCTCTCTTCAATATATTACGGTGGCTTTTGTCACTTCAGCTTTATTCGTCACTAAAGACCACCTGAAGACATGTAAAAATAAAAACTGTCTCAAAAATATTGGAACCCGCCACATGTGGACGTTCAAGTGTGCCCAGCAGCTCTGCAAAGACTTACCTTGGCTTTTTATGATGGTGGTTACTGTGATTTCAGTGAGACCCATCTTCCTCAGTTCATCTCTGATCTCTGATACTTGGCCATTGTAGGGCGATAGAACTACAATATCCCTCTGCTCCACTTTTCCTTTCTCCACCAGCATTTTAGCTATCTGTGCCTGCAAAACAAGCATGCCACAAATGTGTAAATATTGTTGCCTTCAGGTACAGGCGAGTCTAATAGAGATCATGTGTGGTTACCACTGGCCTAACAATCATGAATCTACTGCAGCGTGAAGATTTTCTGTGGAGCAGCATCAACAAGCATGATGTCTGCAGTTGCAGCTAAGGACTCAAGCACCTCTGGTGTTGCAACATATCGCATATGATTCTTGGTTTTCATTTAAAATTGTTTTGTTTCAGTGTTGCATGTTTTAGCAAAGTGAAAGGGTTCATGCGTCAGTTTCAATCATGACTTTATTTGGGGACAACATTAAGTTAAGGTTAAAGTTACCAGCTTCCTTTATGAAGTCAAACAATGGAAATCACCTTAACAAGACTACACAGAAAAAAGCTCCAACAAGCTAAATTAAGATATCTTCCTGATGTTTGATGTTAAAAAATTTAGCCTGAAAAATCAGACCATCATCTAGACAGATACAGGTCTGAAAACCAGCCACAAACGGACAGATGCAGGACTTCCTCATCCAGGAGGACCAGCTGTTGCTTGTCAAATTGCCTCTGTAGTAGTTGGTTGGCGCTACAACCAATGAGAGCAATTAACAAGGTGATGTATTCAGAGTGACAGAAACGAGTCAACAGGAGAGTGTGATGGAGAGAGACATCAACATAACGAAAATGGAATCCATCCAAAATTTTCTGATTTCCAAGCTGAGAAATTGCAGATGGCTGGCTTGTAGGTGTGTCAATTTGTGAAATCCTTTGTGAAATAAGTTATTACATTAGAAAGAAGAGCATGTGTCATATTAATTCATGTTTTTTGAGAAAAATAAAAACATATGACAAACACATATGCCAGAGAAATAAGATATAACAAGGCCCACACAATGAATATTGAAGAGCACACCTTTGGAATCCTGAAGAGCAGGTCCCATTCGTACTGGTGGAGCACTGCTGTACATGCAAAACCCTCATTTAAATAGAGCGTCTCCAACACGTTTGCATCTGCCACCATTTGCACAATCACTCTTAGGAAATGATGTTTAAAGTGTGGTTCCACCTCTCGTGCAAAATTCTGGATTGTGAGTGGAAATTACTGCACACAAACTGGGATGTTGATAAATTTGGCCCTTAAAGCTCACAACAACACAAATTTATAGACTGAAGAGAAGAAGAAGGTTGCATTTGCAGACCATGCATGTTTCTAATGTTGCAGACCACAGTTTTTTGCAAGTAGTTCAAAATTGAAACTGGTATTGTTGTGCCTCTTTGATGTAAACTTTATCTTCAAGCAAATGCCCCCCAAAACAATGTCAGCGCCCCCCTTTTGAAAATATTGCTGCCTATGCCACCGTCATCCTCCCACTGCCCCATTGAGAAACACTGTCTTAGACAGCATGCTCTATCCAAAACAATTTTTTTCTTTGGTTTGTGAAACTTTTATTCTGTTTGTGAAGTGCAATGCTTTTAGAAGCAGTGGAATAGCCCTTTAACCCTCTGCCAAATCAGAATTTATATATTCTTGTAGCAGATATTTTCAGATTTTGTACTACATGTTGTATATTGTACATCTCCTCTGTCCTTCATTCCCACTGTTCTGTTTCTCCTCATTTCTTCCTTACCCAGCTGGCCTTCAAGCAGGAGGGTCCCCCTAGAACTGACCCAACTCCGAGTTTTTTTCTTGCCACTGATGGCATTTCCATGTGCCCGGGGTCATGCTCTGGGTTAGAAATGACTTGTATATAGGCGCTATATAAATAAATTGAATTGATTTGAAGCTGTGAGTCAGAAAATAACTCCAGATTTGTCTTGCTCATTAGTCCTAACACCTTCTCACTCCTCCATTTCACAGATGAGAAGCAGTCACTTAGTAAGGACAACTCAATAATGAATACCATAGATATAGATGGGTTTGTTCTGATTTTTCCCGCTAAATGACTCACCTACTGTTTTTAACAGTCCATCCTAACGTAACTAGCTAGAATCAGTCCTGATCCATGATTCAACCTAGTTGATAGTCCTGATCACTGCATGTTCAATCTAACTTTGTAGAAATGTTCTGAAAAGTGTGGGTGTGAAGTATAGTACCAGTTTGTCTCTCTCCCTCCGGTTGATCTTGGAGTTGTTGTTGCCTTTGGCAGTCTTGACAACCAGACGAACAGTTTCGCCCTTTATATGCCCAAACACAACTGGCATTGACCTGCCATCAACACACAGGATGCTGCTTGGGCGATCCACACCGGTCCGCAACCTGCTGTCATAAAACTCTTTTGACGGGAACTCGCAGATGCCCTCGTGCTATAGAAGAACAGTTACATTGAACTGTATGTCACACATGAGCCACCAGAGTTTTTATGTGTGTGTAATGTTCTCACCATTCTGTACTGGATGTCCAGCATCACAGTCCTCTTTTCATGGAGTTCAGTATAGTAGCGCTCAAAAAGCGACTTGTCCATCCCCAGCTTTTTTACATGCTCATTTTTCACAATGGGTCGCAGCTGCTTATGGTCACCAATCAGGACAATCTGAAAGCCATAAAGTTTGCATGATGCAAATCTGAAGTCCTCTTAGTCCAAACAAGATGGATAAACATAGATCATCTGTGATCACCAGATATTCAATCAGTGTATTATTGAGAATAAGCCAGAAGGAGAAATGTCTTCAAGTGCAAAGACATCCAGTTGCCAGAGTCACAACCCTCGCGTTTTCTTGGAATATAGCAGGGAACCATCTGTGGTGTGCAGTTGAACTGAAATAGTTTGGGTTCATGGTTTTTCAGAAACACAGTATGAAGGGCGAGCTGAGCACAAACCTGCTCTGGGCTGTTGCAGACCAGTGGGATCAGTGCTTGGGGTTCAGTGGCCATTCCACATTCATCAATGAGGATCTGACGTGCACTGACTGTTGAAGCTATGCAGGGTGTGGAGGCCTGGGTGCATGTGCACAGTATGATGTCATGCCGTTTAAGCTCATATCCTCGAGCTTTTTTGAGGAGGTCTTTGTACCTAGAAGGAAAACATTTCAGAAGGTGAAAACCACTCAACTCTGTTGCCTTTTTTTCACCATTTTATGACAATATTTTAGACTCGTAATATCAGTTTACTGCTTAATTGTAATCACATCCTCTTTTGATGAAGTAGATCTTAAATCAGGAGCAGATCGTAACTTACTCTTTCATTTCTTTATCTGTCAAATCCTCTCCACGCTGGATTCGCTCATCAAATTCCTTTATTTTTTTTGCATAAGGGTTTGTGTCCTCTCTCATGCAATGATGCAAAGTGATGCTCCTAGAAACACATAAAACATAAAAACATCACTTTGAAATGATTTGGTGGAATGTGCCCAATGTACACGTCCTATGGACAGGTGAGACCAAAGTGGAGTTGTTTGACCTTAATGTCCAGCATTAGGTTTGTAGAAAACCAGACAGCATTCCAACAGAAACACGTTGTATCCACTGTCAAGCGCAGTGGTGGATGGGTTATGGTTTGTGCACCTGGACACCTTGCAATCACCAAGTAGACAAGAACTCTTTTGTTTTATCTTTTTTTTTGCACTTTTACAAAGACAAAGGAAGCCAAAGAGCTTCACATTTAAGACAAAAAAAATCAAAGTAGACTTAAATAAACTAAACTAAAATGAATGAATGAATTCATTAATTAACAACAACAAAAATAATAAAATACTGTTATAAAATGAATCAAAAGCAAAAATCTGAAAGTTAAAATTTAGAGGACATTAAGAGGACATCTGTCTAGTCACATGACCCAGTTTCAGCCACGATTTCGCTATCAGAAAATGACCTCAAACACAATAGTAAAGCTACATCAGAGTGTTAGCATCTAGCTCTGTTTGCTGTGTCTCCCCTGTCTGGTATCAGCTCACCACTGGTGTCCAACAACAGTTGGACCTCATCTGAGCAGCCATATCAAACACAGACCACCTCAGCATTGTTGGTGATTGATTGCTACCCATAGCCATGATAAATCAGCCCATGGTCCATGCTTTGCTCCTGGGAGTATCATGTAACTCTGCTATTTTGCTCTGACTACAATTTTTGCAATTAACTACTTTTCTTTGGCTTCTCCTCAGCCGCCAGTTGTAGTTGTTGTAGACTGGTGGAAGGCTGGTGTGGGGAGGTCTGATCCACCAAGGACTTATCTGGACAGCACCACCTTCTTTTGTTTTATGATGTCTTTGAACCAGCATTAAAGACCCGACCCTTTGCATTCTTGATTTTTCTATTCTGCCATAGTGCCAACTTCCAGGTTTAAACCATCCATTCATCTATCATCAACACCTGCTTATTTCTATTCCAAGGTCATGTGGATCTGCCAGAGTCAATCCCAACCATCTTTGAGGAAAAGCAGGAGTTTACCCTGGAAAGTTCACCTGTCTGTTCCACGTTCATATATAGACAAAAATCCCACACCTGCTCACTCCTATGGGCAATTTAGAATCACCACCTAATGTAACGTACATGTTTTTGGACTGTGGAAGGAAGGAACATGACAACTCCATCCTTCCTTGACTCAAACCAGGAACCTTCTGGCTGTGAGGCAACAGTGCTAACCACCAAGCCGTCGTACTGTCCCCTGGTTGAAACTAATGTGTAAATAAGAAAGGCTGCAGTTCCTTAAAAGACTACTGGTGCTTGGCCTCAAAAGCAGGACCAACATTTCATATACAAATAAAATTCTATAAAATGAATTATTACAAAGTTATGTTTGTTAGTTTGAGTTTTCTTGAGATTGTATTTCATTATTGTTATTTCATGTTATTCATACCCATTGCACAGTCATAATTTGTTATCTATTTGTGTTCAAAATAAAGAAACGTAAATTTATAAAGGAAAGTAAATCATTCATTATGGAGGGGGCTCAAATGTCATTTGACTCAAGTTACTCAAATGAATCGGATCACATCACTGAGTGACTCGGATTAACCCGAGACCATAAAGTGAACCAGATTTACCACCACTAATCCTACCTGCTCTCACGACTGATGCCATGACCTGTGTTTGGTGTTGGGATGGACGTGTCAGTGGTTTGGTTGTAGAGTGTTGGAATGGATGTGTCAGTGGTTTGGTTGTAGAGTGTTGGAATGGATGTGTCAGAGAAATATCGACAGAAGGGTTGCAGTATCTCGGTTCTATTGGATGCAACAGAGCTCGAAACCCATCGTTCTCCACTGCTGAATGCAGCCTTAAATCCTTTGCAGTAAATATTCCAACAGACTTTGTGAATCATTTAACCCTTTCTGACGCTGGTGGAAGTTTCATAAATACTTCTTCAACAGTTCTCTGGTCAGTAGAACCGCTCTAGCAAAACCATCTGCTGGCTGTTTTACTTCCTTCCTTTCCTTTCCTTTTCCCCCATTCTTTCTTCTTTTTATTTCTTTTTTTCCTTTCTTCTCTCTTTTTTAAGAAGAAAAGAAACCAAGTAGAGGGACCAGAGCAAGCTGCTCCCCTGTCTGCCTGAACTAAATCTTCACTTTTTTTTATTGAACATGGATCTACAAGCTGTTGTATCATTTGGCTTGCTCACATGATTTTTTTTTTCCTTTTGGGTTGTTTTTGTTTAATAAATGTCGTATTTCCCAAATGCTAAGAATACTTAGTAATTTCTTAAGGCTTGGAGTTGAAAGTAGGGCTACAATGTTTTACTCTTCTTTTTGTCATTATTGGGGTTGTGAGTATGTAAATTAGCCCCACCACCTCTCCAATGTAACTTATGTACTTATATCTGCTAGGCAGATGTTACAAACACTTCTGTTGTCTTTAATACCAAGCATTGCAGGAAAATACCTGAGCTCTGGCTTGGCACGGTCTTGTCGGAGAGTCCTTGAGGAGAACTGCAGGGTGCAGTTTGGATAAGGGTAATCCAGCATCTCCACTTGTTGGCTGTAGACCCGGAGGATCCTGAGGCTCTCTTTAAACCTCATTAGGTACTCTGAGTCACAATATTCATGGACACATGAAGCATCCATGTGCAGGTTGAATTCATGTCAACATGTAGATAAATATCAACACTCAATAGCTTACCTGCAACAACATCAACAGACTTGTTGGATGGACCGCAGTAGAGAATAACTTCCTTTTTGTCTTCTGTCTTGCCTTTGTGATTTGGGCTGTCAGTTTTTCTTTGGTTCTCAGTGTTCAGCCTTACAAACCAGAACAGCATATACACACCTACCACAGTTTTCCCAGTTCCTGTAAACAAAGTGGAAAAAGAAGAGCTCAAACCCTCCATGTTGTCATGAAGTACTCAGGTAAAACTTGAGGTCTTGTTCTTACCTGGTGGTCCCTGAATGAGAGTGAAGGTATTTTTTAGAGCAGTCTCCACAGCACGGCACTGACTATTATTAAGCTGTGGCAGGCCTGGTAGTGTGGTTCTGCTAATGTCCCATCTTTGAACAGTGTGATGAACAACTACAAAGATAAAATAAAAACAGAGCTTCAGAACAGTGGTTTAGAAAACCATGAAAGAAAAAAAAATGACTCAACACATAAAATACCATAAGGTCCAATCAGATTATCATTATTATTATTATTATAACATATTTCCCAATAATTACTAATACCAATAATTTCCCAATCCCGGGATCAATAAAGCTTATCTTATCTTAATAGCTGATGTAAAAAAACATAAAACACAGAGGTAAATTCACAACTAACATGCATACTCTATTCCAAATCAAAAAATGAAGAATTTATCAAATGTATTACTTTTGTGGAAAGAGAAGATTAAAGAGATATTAGTTACTGTTTAAAGAAATGTGTCTCTAGTTTTCTGTCCAAAGTAAGAAATGTATTGTATAAACTGAAAAATGCTTGTAGATTTATGTTTCTTGTGAATCACTGAACTAATATTTAATTGTATAATCGCTGTTTCTGAGAAATTTCTGAGCTTCTCATCTGTGTTCATGGAATCAACCAACTTCAAATTAAAGTGTACAATGAGTTTTATAGGACTGGTTTGTTCGGTGGAGTTAGCCAGATGCTAACCACTGTATATAATGAAGCTATTTAACATACACTTTGTGCACTGGTGCACAGTCATGTTGGAAGGGGAAGGGGCCATCTCCAAACTGTCCCTACAAAGTTGGGAGCATGGAATTGTCCACAATCTCTTGGTCTGCTGAAACATTCAGATTTCCTTTCACTGGAACTAAGGGGCCAAGCCCAGCCCCTGAAAGACAACCCCACCCCATAATCCCCCCTCCACCAAACTTTGTAGTTGGCACATAATATAAGACAAATACCGTTGTCCTGGCAACCACCAAACCCAGACTTGTCCATCAGATTGCCAGATGGAGAAGGTGATTCATCACTCCAGAAAAGGCATCTCCACTGCTCTAGAGACCAGCGGTGGTGTGCTTTACAGCACTGCATCCAACGTTTTGCATTGTACTTGGTGATGTATGGCTTGGATGCTGATGATTGCCATGGAAACCCATTCCATGAAGCTCTCTACACACGTATCAGCTTTGGGACTGAAAAGCCAGCGTGCTTCTCCCCACATAAAAATATCAGTGTCTATCAGTGTTTGATAGACATGAGGGACCTCCAATCATCACGAAACAGCCCGGAGTCTTT
>JBAMYA010045369.1:0-11770 GCA_037176975.1 Arrhamphus sclerolepis
TCTTTTTCTGCAAGTCAGATGGTGAATGAAAGAACCACTCATCAATATAATCTGATCTGATTGTAGCTTAAAACCCTGTTTATGCTTTTTTTAAATTTTAAATAGATACCCTTTTCTTTCTTTTTTTTTGCTCACGTGCCTCGTGCACTGGCATGGATAGGGGCCCTCTGACATTGAGAGTGTACAGGGCCCACAATTTGGTGCTATGCCCCTGCAAACAATTGATCAAGGCAACAATTTTAAGTCCAAACTCTTCAAGCAGACATTACAGTCTTTTGGCATTAAACACATTCCCTTGAGTCCTTGCTACCCCCAGTCACAAGACACACTATAAAGATGGCATCAAACTATCAAGGCCATGATACGAAAATATTATCTTGAGACAGGAAAAAACTGGAATGAAGGCCTTTGTTGTTTTGAAGGGGTTGTAACAAACAGCAACATCTAAAGCTAAATCAGCACAAACATTTTGTTCATTGAAAATGAAATGTTTGTGCTGAATAACTTTCTTAGTTTTCTAAAATCTGACAAGCACAGACTTTAACTCTATGCAGAAGGTAGAGATAAAGTAGTCTTATCCACTTACTGCAACTTAAATGTGGCTTTTAATCCTCACACAATGAGCTAAACTGAAGGCTGCATGGAGCCTAATAATTAATCAAATGATTGATATTTAGCATACAGCTCTCATGTTTAAAGAGACCAAACATGAAACAAACAGCTGATGTGCTTGTACAAGTTTGGCACGTCAAGTCAGTAAGTTTTTGCTCAGTAATTATTCTTCTTTAAGAAGAGAGGCAGCTAATGATCATTGTAAGTGATCACTACAGTGTATTTATCCTTAAGAAGCCACTGGAGGCTTCATGCATGTCTCCAGCTCATCAAGCCGATTAAATCAATTGTGACTGATGGGGGCTTCACAGCCTCGCAGACAAAAAGACCAGCCGTTACTGCAGAGCAGAATAGAGAAAGTATGACAATAGATTGTGCCAACCCATTTTCTTTTCTCTTCTGCTTCAGCTCTTATCTTTTCATCTCAGCTTTAGCAAAGTAAAATCACAGTTTTCTTTCAATTAAACAAAACTTTCATGATCTGAAAATTACTTTCTGGAATTATTCATGTGGATATTTCATTCTTGGTGCCACTAAAACAGCTGTGAAACAAAGATTTTAAGGCGGTATTGTGCCGTAGATGAGAATAGATGAGGCCACAGAGCAAAATCAATGATCAAATTAATATCGCTCTAAATGTAAGTTATGTGGTGGCAAGGTGTGGTTCTGCTCAGCTGCAGGGGAGAAGTGAAGCTACAGCTCAGGAAACGGCATGTGAGAGGACCTGATTGGCACTCTGAGGGCAATACACCTACGCTGCTTGTGTGCCAATCAGGTTCCCTCTATTTAAACAGTAGCACTTGGGAGAGGAGGACAACCAGAGCAGCAGCCAGAGCAGCAGCCAGAGCAACAGCCAGAGCTGTGTTTGCATGTGTTTGCATGTGTTTCTTGCTTGCACTGCAAAGTGTGAAATAGAAACTGAGCTGTGTTGGAGTGTTTGTGCTGACTGGGACCCTAATAGCCAAGAAAATAAACAATAAATGTATTATTATATACAGGCAGCAGACTGCCATTTTATGACAAATAAAATACAAAGGACACTGTACCACATACATTATCTATCCGATACAAACTAATATTGGATTCTCTATAGTGATGGAATCAATAGGTCTCTGTTCCACGTATCTATAAACATAGTGTATTACATACTTCTACATACATACTACACACTTCTGCATAGTGTGTAAATGAGTGCTACTCTGTTCTTACTGATGATGATGATGGCAAACTTAGTTCTTTGACTGCTTAGCCTAAGTTTTGTTTATTTGTTTGTCTATTTTTAAACTATTCTTTGTTTTTAATCTTTTTTTCTGTCCAATTCCACATTTAAATTGATTTTTACTTTTTAATTGTTATTAAAATTTAATTAATTGATTTAAGATTTTGTCATTTTAATATCTTTGTAAAGCACTTTGAGTTGCCTTTGTGCATGAAACGTGCTATATAAATAAACTTGCCTTGCCTTCAGTTAGTCCCATATTACTACCAGGACTTGACATTTTGATGATTGTGAATTCCAAAATGGCCACAGTCCTGTTGGTGCACCAAAGCTGCTGATGCATCAACAAGACAGTGGTAGCTGAGCTAAGTTTTCAGAGTTCTACACTCAGTATTCTGACCGTTTTGAGTGCACCTTCTGGGTGAAGACGTACTCCTCTATGTGAGCACCTTTCAATGCACTCAAAATAGCAAACATAACTGCTCAATTATGTGATCTGGATAAGAACCTCAAACTCAGGTTAGTTGTGTATGGAATACAGGTACAGCATGAACAGATTACAACCTGAAAGTGTGGTCTCTTCTAACATTCTTGAGTGTCTTAGTGGCATCAGCCATGATGTCCACTGTAGCTCTGTGAGTTAGCGACACTGCTTTTTATGTGGCATCGTGATACACCGTTGTTACAAGAGATGATCAGACACAGCAGGTATGAGAATGATGCTTCCTGAAGGTAAAACATTGAAATTGCTTATATAGATATATGTGTGTGTATGTATATATGTATTATATATATATATATATATATATATACATCTAGAGGACAGTCACACAGTTTGGACTGCACTGAGAAAAGAGAGAGCTATTGAATCATTCAATAAACTGAAATAAAGTAAATTGAACTGACTGCAGTAATATTAAAATATATTTTCTACACTTAAGCTGAAAGAACTAATGAATTCTGGACTAATGTGTTTTTTGTTTTTTTTTGTTATACTATTGTTAATCCCCGTGGGGAAATTCTTTCTCTGCATTTGGCCCACCTGGGCTGCTGGACCCAGGGTGGTGGGCTGCCATGGTGAGGCACCTGGGGGTTTTGGGTGCCTTGCTCAGGGGCACCTCATCCATGGATGTGGGTGTGGGGAGGTGCTTGTTCAGGCCATTCAGTATTCAACATTAATCTCAAATTATTAAAGCAGGTGGCATTTGTTCATTTTACTGTGTTGTAACCAATGATCAGTCACAGCTTTTAATGTTGCTTCTTATTGACCCTAAAATGAGAGAAAATTAGAGAATACAGTTTTGTTTGTTATAAATGTTAACATACCATCATGAAAACTGAAAACAAACGTGCTCACATGCACTTTTATGCATGTGAGTTAGTTTTCTATTAAGGTGTACTTAAAATTGCAGGCAGTAACATCCATCCATCTGTTATTTCCACCCACCTCTTTCTATTCAGGGTCACAGGAGTCTGCTGGAACTAATTCAAGCAGCTCCAAGCAGTTCTCTTTGGACAAATGCACAATGGACAGATCACAGGGGTCACATGCAGACAACTCTCACATTTACTCCGATCATCGTTTAGAATAATTAATTAGCCTGTTTTTGGGCTGTGAGAAGGAAATGGAGTATCTGGAGAAAAACCCACGCAAGCACTGGGAGAACATGCAAACTGCTCACAGATGTGACCTACAGATACAGATATTTTCTGTTTCTTGTTAAATTGAAATGGTGCATATGCCATTCTTTATTACAGGGTGACAACATTATAGATTCTTAAGATCTCATGTCTCAGACTTTTGATTTTCACCTCAAGTAGTGTTAATTTGACATTTGATCCATTCATCTAAACCTGTCAAGCGTTTACTTCAGCAGAATGAGGAAATGAACTAAAACGAGTGCCGCTGATGCGCTGGTACCCAAACATATTTTTTGCCTCCATCGTTGAGACGTTGTGTACTTTTCTAAAACGAGCCACATGGACAAATGATCAGTTCAGCAAAGAAGAGAAACATCTGCAGCATCCACAAATGGAATTAAAGACTCACCGATGCCAGAGATTAATTTGTGTGCACACAATTGGATGAAAGCACACATTTTCATCATGGCCCAGTTTTAATTATATCAGTTTTATCTCTGTTAAATAATGACGAAGTTAAGAAAACAAAATACAGTGAAACACAAGTCATAATTGCATAAATTATTATTATTCTTTTAAAGTATATTATGTAAAATCCTTATAAATACATCAGCTGGAAATGGCACAGCCCATCCAAGCAGGATATTAATGTGCATGTAAACACACACAGTGGAGCTTTGTTAATGGAGCATGATTACTTTGACTGGAACATTATGCTTTCTGTCTTGTCTCTTTTATTAACCCCTGGTGTTTTTCATCACTGTAAGAAACATTCTGATTCCTGTTGACTTTGTCGATGTAACAAGCCCAAAGTGGGACAAAAGATGCAGAAACGAACAGAAGCATGTTTGAACGTGATGTGCTTTTGTCTAATATGAAATGCATCAGTCTGAGGACTGTACATGGGCTGCATAACTTAATTGTGTAATTCTAACTCTGTTTGTTTTCCATTCACAACCGCAGCCTCTTCACCTGAATGAAAAACAGAACTGAGGAAGGATGGGAATGGAAATTTTAATTTTAGAATATCTATACATTTGAGTGTATTAAAACAGCAAACGCAAATAAGCTCCAGCTTAGGGCATTTTCTGTGAAATCTGTGTGAACGTAGTCACAGACTCTCATCATGTTCTGGGGTCAGCGATATGGCTGTATGTGCCTTGAATAGGTTCCAGTAATTTACAACAATAAAAGTCAGATTGGCTTTGTTCAACCTTTCAGCTGTAGGTCTGTACATCAGCTGTAGTATAAAGTTATGTTAAAAAAAAACTTTATTGATATTCATTCTATGCAGAATATGTCAGTTCACTTAAAATTATAGCTGCAAAGCCCCTGCCTCTATTTAAAAAAAAAAAAAAAGAAGAACTCTTTAAGGATGTCTAAACAGACATGTTATGCCATTTCTGGATCTGTGACAACTCACTGAAGGATTTTACTGTGGAAAATGAATGCACAGCATGGTGTTACAGCATAAACAAAAGCCGACTCAGTTTGATTTATTAATGGATACAGCTTAAGAAGACTCAAATTCATCCAAACCTAAATGTGTTTTTAATGTATTTGGATGTCTTCATGCTGAGGAAGTGAAAGAAAAAGTAAAGAAGTGCTTCAAGTCTTGTAGTTTTAAAGCAGCAGTTCTAATTGCCATTTACAGGAATTTTTATTTTATCCAATGTGATCAGCTGTAAAGAAGTCATGTACCTGTGATGGATTCTTTCACAGCAAAAGAAGAAAACTGTATTTTATTTGAGTTAAAATTTCTACACAGATTCAGTTCAACGCATTCATTCATTTTCCTAAACCACTGCAAATCAGTCCAGTTTTACAGCAGGAGCCTATTTCAGCTGTCACAGTGTGAAAGGTGGGACACACACTGGCCAGATCACCAGTCCAATACAAGTCATATTAATACCTGTCTGATAGAACACCATATGCAGCAGAACTGTAGTCAAAAGATCAAATAAACATCAATGTACAGTCAGTGCCATCCACTGACTGTACATAGGCTATAAATGGATGAATAATCCATGACGTCACCTATACGTTTTCTCCCGATCGAGTCTCAAGTCTTTCTTTCCTCCATACTGCGTTGCACCAATGTTGCATGAGCAACCAGTAATGCTGGAAAAGTGCCTGGAACCCACTCACCAGTTAAAGTTAATTTTAGCTTAGCTGGCTTGGCTTATCTTAACCCTGGATGATGTTCTTACTGATATGTTTACCTCACGGGGATCATTCACTCTGGGGGCTATGCCTGTTCTGTCTTGGGGCTGTTGCCATGGTTATCACCCATGTCTGGGTGGCTCAGGGTCCTGCACTGCAGTCCAGCAACTGTGGGGTGGACTCTGGCCTACTCTGTCCTGGGTGATTGCTGTGGTGACGGCCTCTGTGGTTCGGGTAGGCTGGCTCCTGGTGTGAACAGATCCCCCAGATATTGTTTTCTCACAGCAGTGCCAAGTCAGATATTTATTTTATTTATTAATTTTACTTATTTATTTATTTTTAGTTAATTTGTAGTGTATTTTTATACCTATACCTATTTTATACCTACTCCATTTCAGAGACAGAATAGAGGAAGTTTATGTTTGTGTAGAACTGTGTGTGTGTGTGTGTGTGTGTTGGGGGGTGGGGGGGGGGGTGTTATGTGTTTTTATTATTATTATTATTTTCTTTCTTTTTTTTACAGTATATATACATTGTTTTTATTATGCAAAGCACTTTGTGTTGCCTTGGGGCATGAAAAGCACTTTATAAATAAAGTTTGATTTGATTCATTTATTTTCTTTGTCAATTTTCTTGATATTAAAGTTACGTTGTGATCTGGCAGTCCTGTCATAAGATCGTATGTTTTTGTCACTTGCTCCGGTTTATTTGTAAATACAAGATCGATAAGTGTTTTACTTGTTCATGTTAGTCTTTGACCTTCAGTTAGTTGATGTAGTTTGATGTATTATTCACTACATTTGCTGTTTCAACTAACCTGATAAACAGACAGAACTGTCAGCTTTCATGCAGCTGTACTACACACAGAATACGAACATATCAAATTCTCACTGCAACATGACAACACATTCCTCTTTTTCTTCATTTAATCCCTTTCATTTAACCAGGGGGTCTCATTCAGAGACCTACTTTGCAAGAGAGACCTGGGCATATTAGCACAAAACACAAAATACACAAATGAAATGCACTGGCCTCTCAAGTCATGCGTGTTTTCACACACATCCATTCTTTTTATTCAAAGACTTATTTTCCAGTTGTGGTGGGTTCAGATAGGAATGCACATATATGCAAAGGTTAGTTAGCAACAACCACTGATGAAGTTTGACAAAAGAGAAATCAGTATTCCCTTCACTTTAACAGTAAAGCCACAGAGGATTGTGTCAAGGGACTTGGACGTGACAGCAAGAGTCTTCAGATCAAAGCTTTTTTTTCTTTTGTTCTCGGCAAATGAATATCCAGAACAGAGTTACCTGTCTAGCACTTGCTGACACAGCTATTTCTACATTATTAAAATAATGGAATAGCATATAGATCAACAAAAATTAGTCCTCTAGCTTCATTCCTCAGTTTATGCTAAAGAAAAACAAAACAACAGATCTGGTCGGAGTGTTGTGGTTCAGTCCAGTGTGGTGTTCGGATGCACAAGAACCGTGTCAATCACTTCTCATGCTCATGTGATTACGCTGACAGCGGGACCATTAAACTGTTTCAAACCTGTGATGGAAAAACCTGACAACATTCACAGTTGAGGAATCACTGCCGCCTCCAAGGACAAAATGACAAACTTGATAGGATCTAAAGACAACAACAGGGACAGGAAGCTCTGCGTTGACAAGAGGAAATCCAGAACTCTGTTTCTTCTTCCGGCTTTTCCCTCTAGGAGTCACCCCGTTGATCATTTGTTTCCATCTTTCCACCAATGCATTCACTATCACTCCTCTTTATGTGTCCAAACCATCTCAGTTTCTCTTACTTCACTCAAAGATGCCCAACTTTGTCTGTTTCTCTGTTATGCTTCTTTGAATCCTATTCATTCTCTCCATTTACCAAGAAAATCTTAACATGACTGAGACATGTTTTTTTTTTTTTCTTGAAAACACTTGAAGTTCTTCTGCTTTTTCATTTTGTGTAAAAAAAATTGGAGTTAGCCATTATAATTAGGCAGAGAAACGTCGTAACTCGAGCAGCTGCAGGATCAGAAAACAACACCTACAAAGACCTTTCTCTTGAACTGTTCTGTGAAATAGCTGCTGCAAACCTTAAAGTGGAAGCATCACAGACAGTGTTATCTTGTTGCAATAGGGATGCATTGACTACAAGGCTTCATGTTTCTTTTAGATCTCACTTCGGCTTATCCAGATGGGGCGTGTGGGTGGTTTTAGGACCAGCCCCACTGTGAGTTGCCCACAAAAATCTTACATGAGGTCCAGAAAGGGCAAAGCTGCTACCTGCCCTGCTTGCATATGAATCCCATTTACGTGTTCTATAGGATAGATGTGATTTTTCCCTGCACGCACTAATCCACACTAAACCCACATCCGCCCATGGGCGGCTTATGTGAGCATGTTTGCTGGATGGTTTTATTTTTCTAGACTTAGTCTATACCAGTATAACATGATATAACTGTTCTGTTACTGTTTATCTGTGTGTATGTAGTTCTAAATAAAATTTTGGGGGGTGCATTGCCGTTACACTGTTTGTATGGATGCAGATGTTTCTGCAGGTAACATTTGCTGTGATTGGTATCTATGACAACAGACTGTAGTTTACATGTGAAGCAGCAGGCTGAACGCTTCAACAAGCAGCAGCTACTGAAATTAAAAAGAAATTCTGATGCAGGTGAGTTGAAATGAAAAGATCAAGTCACAAACAGCAACAGAAGGTTTTAGAGTTCACATATAGTGTTTTCTTTTTGTTTGGACACACTTATTCATTCAAAATGAATGTAGTCTGTCTAAAACTAATGTAAGTTATATCTGAATGTGTGGGTTCTCTCTGGGTGTTCCAGTTTCCATAATTTTATATTCACACATAACAACAGTTGGCCAAATCTAAATGAATGACAAATGAACTGTAATTGAAATATATATAATGTGAACACATCAATATTAATATTATATATATATATATATATTGTGGTGACCCTGGGGTGAGGCAGGGGGAGAGTCGACCACCAGGGAGAGTCAAAGACCATCTGAAGCAGCACAACCCAGAGACACACCTGGCTCAAACCCTGTCTTCAGGGCAGAGAAGGTGCTCCTGCACAGCTGCAGGGAATCAAGACCTGATCAGCTGGAGGAGATAAAGGGGAGCCAGAGGAGACAGACAGGGAGATCCATAATGTGGTGAGATCTAATGTGGACTGGTTGTCGTAGCTGTGAGAAAAGTATTTTTTTTTTTTTTTTTTTTTTTTTTTAAGATAACCCACTAATCTTCTCCCCAGGCTGAGGAACCCCAGCTGAGGTGGATAATCTGTTTGATTCAGCTTGAGAACCTTTTCTTTTTTCCAAATAAATGGCTTCTTGGCCTCTTTTTTTTTTTTTTTTTAACTGAACTGCTGTGTTTGCTCTTATAGTCAGGGGTGCCTCCCCCCATATCTCCTGGGTCACCACAAGATGATATATATATATATATATTACACATAGGTGTACCTGTTAATTTGCAGGTTATGTAGGACTATTTAACTATGTTTTATTGTGCAGTTATTGAAAAATAAAAGCAAAGTTTGCAAAGTTTTAGGTGTAAATTTACCATGTTGTTTGTGTTTCCCAGGTTCCCCCTTTGCTCTTCAGAGACTGATGGATTCACACACCTGTCAAGGATACTGCTTTTGTACTAAATCATCATGCTTTCTTTTTTCTTTTTTTTCTTTTTTTTTTTTTTACATTCTTAAGGGCCCTGAACAGCCCCTGCAAAAATATGCATGTTGCACAGCTGAAATTCAGAAATGGATATGAATAAGGTACTATTCATTTTCAATGAGAAAACTAAATAAAAAGATAAATATACTGCTTTCATGAAAGCCAGAGAAAATTTAAGTATTGCTATGTTTTCCTATAGTTTTTTTCCATCAAGCAGAATTTTCTCATCATACGTCCCATTCTTGAATTATATTTTGTCTGCCCTCTGTGTAAAATGTGAGAGTGAAACAAATGGAGAAATGTCAAAAATGCTGTTTAATTGAGTTGTTTAAACTACCTACCACAGTGGATGGTTGGTTGATCAGAGTGACCTTCCGCTTCACTAAATGACCTGCATTTGGCTGGTTGCGGGTCCTCATTTCCAGCCCTGCTGCTTTCATGGAAGCAGCATCTTTTATTTTTACCAAACAAATTAGGCTTATGTTGCTCCTCCTGTTTTTGTGTTTGGATGTTCTTTTCTTTTTTTTTTTTCTTTTACCATGATGTGACTCAGCGATGCCAGCCAAACAAACAAGCAAGCAAGCAGGCTCAGCCAGCCAGGCCTTGGTCAGCACAACACAGAAGCAGCACAGTCCGGTGCAGAAGACGTGCAAAGAGGAAGAGGATCACTGTTTGGCTTTATTTTCCTGCTAAAAATCAACCAACTGCAAGCTATAGAATTTGTTTTAAAGGCTGTAAGATGCAGAGGTAACACCACATATACATATATAAAAAATCATGTGCAATGAAGCCCCACATTACAGAAATGAAATAAGAGGAGATGAGAAGATAAACCCCCCACCACCCCCTGGCCCCATCAGACCCAAAGGCAGAGGTCATTCAGTCTGAATATCCAGGTAGATAACAGTGGTGAAAGTAATATTTTAATCATCTTAGGTATTAGTTAATATTCATTTTATAAGTGTAACTGGTTATTTGTTAATATTATGAATTACATTTTACAGTTATGAATTACATTTGACAAATGCTAAACTAAGAGGCTAAAGAGTCCATGATTCAAAGCTTCAAAAGGAAGAAGCAGCTGGAGAGACTGAACCAGAGCAAAGCTGCAGGTGCAGATGGTATAAACCTTACAGGTCTGTGCACACCAGCTGTGTGAGATTCTGCAACGCTTGTTCAATCTTATTCTTATTAACTATAGTTACATGTTGTAATATCCAGATATTATTATAGTTGTGGTCCTGTCACAGGCAAAGAAACACCTTTCAGGGGTCACTGCAGCTGAAGATACCACAATTTCCCTGCTTCATTGAACCCACTCTCAACTTTATAAAGTGGATGCCACTGTGAGGATCATGATCTTTGAGTTCCCTAGTGTGTTTCATTCAATTCAGTCTGCATTACTATGTGGAAAAACTCCTGAAAAGGCCAAATGGAAACCATCCCACTTCCAGGTTGAAGCCAGATGAGGAAATAAATTTTGTTGCAGCTCCTGTATGGGATTAGAATATGCGCTTGAGAGATTTATGGCAGTATTCTAATCCCATACTCCTCCACTGACCACTAGGTGCTAGCTCCAAAACAGAGCAAATCCCCATTGACTCCCATGTTAAAATGGCCCGGTACAAACAAAGGTTTTGGTCTCTATAGTTAGATGTTGTATTCATGAAGACTGTACAGGGGGTGAATTCCTTTATACTAAGCAATAAAACTGACCAATCAGATGCCTGAATTTATTTAAATGAGAGCTAGCTATTGCTAGCAGATTGTACATCTTGAGCAAGTATAGGTATAAGTCTGTAATGGAAAAGGTAGTTTTATCTGTGGTCATCTGTTTGTGTAGCAGAGACAGAGTCAGGATAATATAGCATTATTGAACTGAATAAGCTGAACTGCTTCCAGTTGGGCATTTTGGGGTGTCTTATGACAGTATACTTCTTATGCTCTCCCCACAGTGCAAGTTTGACTGAACATGTTTTGTTGTATTATCAACAGAGCTGCATTGCACATACTTTATCAACTTGGTATAAATTGGGTTTTGTGAAAATGCATGTTTTCATACGAAAACATGCATTTTCACAGGCATTAAAATACAGTCATTTCAATAACAATCATAAGACTGACAGATACAGAAATGACTTCCATGGTCGGCCATTGTACTAGCTAGTTGCATCTCTTTCTCAAAACTCATGAAGAAATGTGCTTCTTTTATCTTACGTAATCTAAAAGATTGATGACAATTAAAGCAGAAGAAGCTGAAATATCCTGGCATATCATAGATCAAATATGCTGGATCCTAAAGTTCCTCAATTTCAAAGTCATCAACTTTTATTAGATAAGAGTAATTTGCAAAAATGCTTTCAATGGTGGATTAAAAGACAAACAATGCTCAGTTTAAAAATAAAAAATAAATATGTATATACATACATATATA
>JBAMYA010045370.1:0-11770 GCA_037176975.1 Arrhamphus sclerolepis
ATGAAAATGCATGTATATTGAAAAGGAAAAAACAAAATACATATATTTTTCGATGACAGTGCATGTATAAGGAAAAACAAAAACAAAAAATATATTTCTGCTTTTATTTCTAATTATGTCAGTTCTGGTTCTCCATAGGTCATTTACTACTCTGCCTTCTATGTTCCTCCCTCCTGATTTCTCTTTGTAAGACCCTCCCTTTCCCTGTCCTCCAATCCCTGTTGTCCTTCCCTCCCTCCATCCTGACTGCTGTTGGTCTGAAGGCCAGCACACAGTAAAACTTCTCATCAGGAGCAGACGTGTCAGGTTTCTTCAGTCACACACCTCTCACTCAAATTGGCACAAGGGTCCACTGTTTTTGCCAGGGAAGGTAAGTAGACTGAAAAAATACAGCTAAATGCGCGCTCTGGTTTCTGCTTTGAAACGCTTGAACAGTTATATCAAGGGTTCTGGCATGTAAAGTAAAAATCCTTTGGTTGTTTTGTGTTTGGTTAGTAATAATCCCCTCCTTTCTAAGTGTCTAAGTGTAAAAGGAAGTAATTGATTCCAGCTATGGTTTTATGATTCTAACACAACTTGGATAAGGTTTCATTTCTTAAAGAAATTGCACTGACTATGTCCTGCTCTGAGAGACAGGCATGGTTTGGATTAAACAAAGATTATGCTGGTACAACATCTGAGTCACACGTAAGTCATCTGTGTGTCTACACCAGCATTATGCCCCTGACAGGTTATGTTTAGATCTCCTGACTTTTCCAGTAACTTTTAGAAGTCAGCACCTTCCACTGTCTTGAGTAAATCTCCAGATAAGTGCAGCATGAAACGGAGGCTTAAAGGGCAAGTCTCTTTTAGAAGCTAAATTGGCATTGACTTAACATTTAGCTTTCCTATTTCTTTTAAAAAAAAAAAGTCATTGTTGTGCTTCTTCTGCGAGATAACAGCAGTTATTTTCCATCACCACATAGTAGAGAGCTGTTCTGTGATCTTTTGTGATGTGACTCAGTATGTGGGTTTATTTGAGCCTTTTCTGCAATTTCTGCTTCTTTCTCCTGGTATGAGTACCATTGCAGTCACTTCCATTTTCTTGTTTCCAGATGCACCCTGATGGAGTTTGAACCATGAGTTACTCATTCCGGAAGCCAGTTTTGTCCCTCTAAATCACTCATAAACATGGGGTTGTGTGAGAATATGTGGTGCGGCAGGTGGCGGGGCAGCGCTGGAGCTTTCAGAGCTGCAGTGGGAGCAATGCTGCTGGGGCTCACCTTTGCCCAGTCCGCCCCCCCCCAGGCCACCTGTACAGCAGCCTCGGCCCAAATGCATCTCACCCAGCCTGAGTATGAGGCCGCGGCAAGGAAAAACCCCGGCGCGGGCTTCATGGCAGCTTTTGTCCAGTCCTTCCTCAACACAGTCCAGCCTAACCCTTTTCCTTCAGGTCAGTGCCTTTACTGATACCTCAAGGTGCCTTGACTCTCTGCTTTAATGATCTGATGCTTTGCTCCTTGTCTAATTGTTAGTCACTGCTTCTGTTTGAGGGCAGTTATGGCAATCAGACGCATTTCAGACCACTTTGCTCTGTTCTTCACAAAATATACACACGAGTTAAAAGTGATGCACCACAGTCCTTTACACTGGCACTGTGCTCTAAATGTCAGCACAAAGAGATTACAGTACTGGCCAATCAGTAAGTTAATGGGCATTCTTGTTTCAGTCAGTCATTAACCTTTATGTGCTCTTTCTATAGGCCCCTCTGTTTCCTGTACACATTTGCTCTTTTGTCTGTTCCTATAATACACTGTAATCGCTCTAACCATTTTCTATTTTGTTTTAACTTTTACTTCATATTGATTTAATAAAGGAGAACAAATGGACTCAAAGACCGACCAACAACCTTTGACCAGCTCAAGCTCATAGTAAACTCAATGATAGTTATACTATTGACATTTTGATTCATGAATAGCCGCTTGATGAGCTATGAAGAGATTCTTGTTACCCTTTGAAATTGTTGATTGAACTTATATGAGTGAAACACTTGTTTGAACACTGAGTCTTTCATCTCTTTGTGATAAAAGACAAATAGCTCTATGGCTTTCTGAAATTTGGGTTTCTGTGGCCATAAAGTGTTTGTAAGTGAAAGAAAAGCAAATGCATTTATGACCAGCTGCTGCTTGAGAGCACATGCACATTGACAACAACAGAAACCACTTGTACGAAGAGCACTTGAACAAGTCCTTTCAGTCTCCTGCACTAGTTTTTGTGTATTTGCGTGAATAATATCCACAATGAAAGAGTTCAGGGGGGGGAAATGTTATGAGACACTACCACTTGTGTGTAATCTCTCTCGCAGGCTGTCCTGGTTTCCTAGTAACAATAAGATGCTGGTGTCAGATTTCCATTTATACAATGTTAAGGATTAAAATATTTGTACGTGGGACAGCACACATTGTCCTGTTTTCCAGACTTTTGTATGTTCTGATGACTAGAACAGAGTAATACTTCTCTCCTCTGCACAAATAATTCTTTGTCTTCTCATGTTATTTAGAAACTCAGCTTTTTCTTTTTTTTTTTAAACTTCCATTTCTATCTAGATTTGGTCCTGAAAATAGTCAAGAATTCTGAACAGGTTCAGTCAAATCAAGACATCATCAGAGAAGTAAGTGAACGCACATACATTTTACTGTAATACAAAAATATCAATAAATGGGATGTCTGTGTTTTAGAGCAGACATGCCTTCCTTTCTGCCCCTCAAGCTGGTAATCTGAGACTGTTGAGCATTGAAACACCTTTTGTGAATATATATCCTGGTGTACTGAAGTTACTCACCCATTGTGACTGTAGACTCTCACCACGTTAAGGAGAAACTGCTGTTTAGCGGTGCGGGTATTTGACGTCAGTGCGACCTTCCATATTAACCTTGATATCGAAATTCGAGACATTTTACTGGTTTTCCGTGTGTGTGTGTTTTCTGTGTTCAGGCCCTGGTGTATGAAATAGGCTTCCTGGTGTGTATAGCCATTGGCATCCTGTATATTGTCCTGATGCCCATAGTTGGTTTCTTCCTGTCTTGCTGTCGCTGCTGTGGCAACTGTGGTGGGAAGATGTACCAGAAGCAGACTTCCTCCATTCACTGTCTCAGAAGAACTCTCTACTTGTGTGCATTCAGCACCACCATCATTATCCTGTGAGTGGGTGTCTGACTGCACTCTTCAGTGTGTCTGAGCAGCGTGATGATGAGTTGTCCGAAAATGATGTGTGATTCACTGCCTGAGTGTCTCTCATTGATCAGTCTGATATTCACGCCGCAGTTTAACTTTTGCAGCAAACATGTACGTTTCTTTTTCTTTTTTTTTAACAGCGCTGGGAATATCTGTATGTTCAGAAGCAATGAAGCTTTTAAAGTGGGTGTGGACCAGAGTCCAAGGGAACTCAACAACTCTCTAAGTAACATCCAAACCTTCATCAAGGCTGTGCCTCAGGCAAGAGCAAACTTCTTGTTATGTGAAGTCTTGAAATGCACAGCTCAAATGTCTATGATGTCAACCTGGCTGCATTTAGGAGCTCTTATTTCTCCTTATCTTTATTCTCAGTCTCCATGTTGAAAAAATAAATAAACATAAATGATGCCGGTTTAGTATTTATCACATCATGTTCTGCACCCCTGCCATCAATATGCTGTGATACATCAGCTTTTTCTGCAAGAGTGTAAGCATTTTCCAGCCAGTTCATTATTTCAGGACAAGCGCCTTGTTCTGCAATGTAAATATGTCTATCTTAAGATATATGCGGGAAAGGGTTGGACTGGAGGACAAGACTGCTTATTTGTAAAGGCTTTAAGGCCTCATGTCTAACCGCCTCATGTCTTATGTACACACCTTGACTCCTTTTTTTTGTTCCCTTCCAGCAAGTGGACTACGTGGTAAACGAGAGCAACAAAACTGTACAGGAGGTTATCAGAAACTTAGATGGTGAGAACAAAGAATCACAGTTGTAAAAACAGAGGAACTAATGTTATTTCACTTCTCATCACATAATTAACAATCTCACACTCTTTTGCTTTTGTGTAATAGCTATTGGATCACAGCTGGGAGCTGAAATCCAGAGGCACTTCAGAGGAACTCTGGACCCGGCGCTACACTCTGTTAAACTTCTAGATCAAGGTATTGTGTGCTGCTGCGGTCTGCGATGAGTTGGTGCAGTCACGTAAAAGCTTGTGTGAACATTTGGTTTAAGATTTGCATCGTGAAGATTTGCATCGTGAAGATTTGCATCATGAAGATTTGCATCATGCAGGAAGGTCTAACACATATGAGCATTATGCAATGTCACACAAGGTTTTCTGTTACATGACATTACACTGAATTAAGTCTTAGATGCTTATATGTCAATAACCCCTCCCTTTCTTTTCTTTTTTTGTTTATCATTTCTCCATTTCTTTGGGCACAAGATGACAAAAAAGAACATTAAATAGACTAAAGGCTGCATATCTATAGAGCGGGGCCCCTAAATGCAGCCTGCCAGAGAGCTCAGTCAGATACAGGGATGTATGTTATATTGCTCTAAATCTTGATAAAAATTCTTTAATTTAGAGTGTCTGGCAGGATTTTGAGAACAGAACATGAACTTTTGTGATTGTATCGATACGCTACAATAGTGTTGTGAAAGGTGTTTAGATGACCAAGCTTCATCCAAAGCATCCAGGGTGCTTTAATTTGGAGGCCTGATGATTTTTCTGTGAACTGAAACCTAATCTGCGGACATTCTTGCTCTGCAGGGGCCTGTTGTATCAGATTCTTATCATCAAAAACATGCAAACAAACAAACAAACAAATTGCGCATAACTTAAACAAAATCCCTAATTTAGTAAGTTCTTGACAATGCATACAAATAAATAACATGGTTATATTTATTTTTTGCAATTTTTAACATTTTCATAGAGAATAAACTCCCTGGCTAAAATATTACCCACTTTAGTTCAGGACACCAGTAAACATATTAATGCTTTTTCCAGTGCAAAATGATGTCCTCCACCACCAGACAGTCATATGAAGACTAATGCATTTAAATGAAATGTTTATGCACATGTTGACTTAGAGTATAGTTATTTATGCTTCTTGTAGCAATTAGACGCATAATACATACAGGATCTAAGTCATAGTAAGCATTTTTGCTTGTTTCCTTATGTTTGTGCCTCTCTGCAATTAAACCACCATACACTAGGTGGTGGTGCAGGTGTGTTTTTTATTTTTAATGCAGTGCATTAGCTTGAAGTTCTGAACTTCCTCCTTTTTACTTTATGTACCTCAGATGGGAATGAAGCAAATAAGGCATAGCATATGAGCATATGTTGCTGGTAAACGATGAGCGACTACAGCAGTGTGTTTTGCGTTACAGCTACTGGATGATTTATCCTTCCATTTTGAACCTATGATGCATGTCCACCATAGCTGGGGACCCTCATGAGGTCATAACCTCTGCTTTAAGCTGCCCAGTTATACAGTCCATGAGCCTGACGTGGACTTCCAAAGAAATGGAACTTTGCAGCAGGTTGTCCTACAAGGGTTACAAATGTGATTGGTCTACCTGGACGTGTTGTGTTTCTAACTACATTTTCCCCCTCTACTAATGTCTTCTTTGTCATCTTTTAAGACAGATAGAAAGATAGATTACATTAATGTCAGAAAAAGTTAATGTTGCTCAATATTTATTAGTTCCAACTTGCACAAGATATGCTCAATTTGCTCTATTGAGAAATCTGAGGGACATAAAGGAGGTAAACAAAAGGAAGCTCAACAGCTACGTGCGTAATTGCTGCTTTGAAGAATAAATCACAGTTCTGAACTGATGGCATACATCATCGATTAAATGTAGAAGCACTTTCCAAAGTTGAAGTATAGCTCTTTTAAAATGGTAATGAGTTTGGGGTCCACAATGATGTGGATCAAGGCAGTTTTGTGAGAGAAAGGAGTATATGTGCGGCAAACTGGTAATCATTATTAGCACTTGGGTAAATAAATTACTATTTTAAGGCTCTAACAAGACTCAAAAATGTCATTCCACCATAATGATGTTGCAGATAGAGACCCTGAACATAAACTGAGGTGTTTTTAATTTTAATTTTTGTATGTGTTTAAAAAATGTATGGAAAGGACTGTTTTTCCTTAACCCTAACCCCTTTTTTAACTTAAAAACAAAGCAAAGAAAGTCTTTCTTTAGACTACTGTATAGAAACCATCCTAATTTAACCTAAGATTTGATCTATTCGATATATGTACAAAACCATACATCTGCATGACATGTACATGTATGTAAAATACAGAAAAAAAAAAAAGTTAATTTAAGAAATAATTTAACAAATTTTCATGGGATAATCCATTTAAAGAATCATCTTTTCAGCTTCACTTTTAAGATAAGATGCTTTCAAAGGTGTGCAAAGACCAATGATTGTGTGTGTTTCATCTGAACGAACAGAGACATTAAACACCAGTGTTCAGCTGGATAAGCTGAATTCATCTTTGGACCAGCTGCAGTCCAGTATGGACCGTCTGCAGGCCAACGTCACTGCTGTTAAAAGTCAGCTCAACCAGACGCTGTCCAAGCCGGCCTGCATTCAATGTGCCGACCAAAAACCTCTGCTGCAGAAACTAACTCTGGATAACTCTGTTAGTGTAAGTAGCTACTGGTTTTGTGTACGCACACCATAAATCATTTTTTTCTCCCCCTCTTGTATGGATTTAATGGGTTTCCCGTTTAGCAGCATAGATGAAGCAAATAAAATAAGGAAGTTTTGAGTGTCTGATGTTTTATGGAAGTGATGAGTCAGGTGTGACTGATCTCTTTACAAAACACAAGCTGAGAATTTCCCCTGAACTAAATCATTATGAAGAAACTTGAATATTTTATGCAATCAAACTGCCTCTGACGCAGGCTGAGCCAGTGTGACAGATGATGATTGTTATTTTTAAACTTTGTCTGAACGGCTGACTTATCCTCCTCCAATCTGTTTTTCTCCATACCTCCTACGCTTCTCTATCTCTGGCAGACTTCTTGCCCCTCATATATTCTTCTTCGCTCACATCTCTTGTCCTCATCAGCATTTTAGATCATGTATTTTCCATAGACTGTGTGGGAGGAATAAGATTAAAAAACCTTCAATATTGTCTGGATTCTACTGTTTATGTTGCACGCTGCTGCCCCCTTCTGTTACTTTAAAGTAAGAGACTTTGCCCCTGATATCTGACCTCACAGAAACTCTGTGCGTGTGTTTGTATGTTTTCCACAGATTCCCATCCTAAATGAATTTCAGTCTGCAGTGGATGAAGTCTTGAAAATAAATCTCAAGGCCAAAATCAGTGAGGTCAGTGACATTAACTACGTTTAAACACAAGTGGGTAGACGGGGATGAAAGTGTGAAAAGGGCTTAACTGGGGATGATGTTATTAAATGTGAAAAGGTTTTCAGCGAACTGAGGGAACATCTTTGTCTTATGCTGACAAAGTAGCTTTTGTGGAAAGAAACTCACAATAAAACATCCAATCTTTTTTTTTTTTGTTTCCTTTGTGGACATACCAGTGATATATATTTAAACAAAAATATCCATCTTATTACAGGTGGAGGAATATTTCCAGAGCATCCCCCAAAGGGTGACTAATGATACCAAGGATGTAGTCCAAAGTGAGTAAACATGGCATTTGTTGTCACAAGATTTCTTAAAAACCAGTGATGCCCCGGGTTCTCCTCTGCTCCTCTCTGGGGGATGGGTGCATTTGTCTCTGTGGGGCTATATGCATATTTTGTTTGTTGTTGTGTTTTTTTTTTGTTTGTTTGTTTTGTCTTGTCTCTTCTCTTTCCGCAGGTCGAGAGGCAGACTTCGAGGGTCTTCTCTACTCTATCTCCTTCACTTCGCTTATACCGTTCCTTTCTTTTTTATGTCTCCGTGTCCCACAGTAAATCCTAATAAAGTTTGATTTATATATCAAGTGAAGCATCACAGCCAGCCATAATGCTTTGCTTGTGAAAATAAAACTGTTGGGCCTCAACTTGACACTTAGACAACGTTCTGAGTGCCACAATGCCGGACAGGACAAAAAAAAAAAAAAAGGAAGTCACTAAAATGCAGTCTAAAAAACCTTGCAGGAGCATTACACAAGATTACAAGTGTGGTCCAAAGGTTTCGTAATATTGGGAACTTTTTGACGCATGTAAATTCTTTATAGATCACGACTTTTGCGAGTAATGTTGCAACCGCAAATTTCACCCTGCTTCTTGCAACGTTTTCTTGCGTAACAGGTTTTATAAATGAGGCTCCTGGAGTCTCATTTACTAAACATTACGTAGGATCTATACTAAAAGTGTGCGTACGCCCAAAATCCAAAAATGGCTTACGCCAAAAAAAAAAATCCCTATTTACAAAACCACACATAGACACACCAACAAGCAGTTTCCCTTTTATTGATCACAGCTGAACCTCAACATTTGTGTACAAGGTTCCGCCTCCTGTCCTGCCATCTACACGCCCACATTCAACCATAAATGGTCGATGCAAAACACCTCCTGAATGTCAATGTGTATTTAAATGAGGCAGCTGATCAATGTTATTGGTCAACAGTGGCAACCACCATGCAACAACACCCCAAGCGCATGGAGCATCTGGAGGAGCACAAGTATTGACAAATGCTGTTCTGCAAAATCAGAGAGAAAGAATTGATAAATTGAAACAAATTCGAACAGTATTGAGTAATTTGTGTTGCGTCATGTCTGATGTGACAAATGCATTTGAAAAAACTTGTTAAAGAATCAACCTTATGGCTGTTTTAAACGTCGCATGATATTCTCATGGAGCTGTGCTCCATGGTGAAATTCCTCTTGAGACCCCAGGGGTCTCATTTATAAAACATGGCGTGGGATCTAAGCAGACATTGCTGCAAACTGCCTTTTGTTGTTGGCCTGTTTACCCACAGTGTCAGGAAATCTGATGTATGGAGAGAGACAGGCACTGTTGCGCTTAGTACTGGCTGCGATATCCCAGACCTATGGATAATTTCTCATCATCATTGTTGTTCCTGAAAGTGGCTTCATGCAGACAATTAATTAAATGTTGATTATGTTAAAAGCATACCTGTTAATCCGCCAGGAACCCCAGAGTTGTTGACACCTGTATTTCACAGGGATGGCATGGTTGGTCTCTCCATTACTGGACCCAACTGATCAAAGAGTAAAGCTCTAGAGAGTCTAAATCGGCATATTAGCCAGTCATCATCGTGGGCCAGGCAATCCTGGTGATCTGTGAAAACACATTCCCTCTTATTTCTCCCATTTTCTCCCATTTGCAAGTTCTTCCAGCAGTGCCAATGCATCCATGGTGCAGCATTACGCAGGAGAGTCACCACAGTATTTAAACATTTACAGCAATCAGTCTGATTTCCACACACCTTGTTACAATTTATGTGTTAATCTGTGGCAGACATCACCTGGTGATCATTGGGGAGAGGAATGCATAATTAACACTGTGGGTTTTACTGCTGATGCTAAAGTCGATCTATGATTACAGTTTGATTTAGAGTGAAATTAAATGTCTGAGTCATGGGGCAGTGTAGCTTCAATTCCCCATTTCACCATCTGTGCCGCCAGTTTCCCCATCTTCAAAATTGGCGTACACATCTGTCAGAGCTTGCATGACGGACTGCGCATTCTCATGTCCAGTTTGTTTTTTGTCGATCACAACCATTGCGTGGAAAGCAGCATACGTAAGTTTCAAGCTCTGTTTTGTATGTACGCAGCAGTTGTAAATGAGACCCCTAAACCTTACAGATTTATAATCTGGAGTCTTAAAGTTGTTGTAGTGTTCACACTATTCAAAAAGCAACAGAGGGCAAAATCATTACACTCTGACAATGACTTGAGAAAGAGTCTCATCTGAAAACTGCATTTTATCAACAAAAAAACATGTAACAAGTGACACAGAAATCACAGGAATTGTTTATTTTGAAATGGACCAATAGAATAAATGAGTAGAGCAATCTTTGTTATGTTATCGATCCTTCCTCAGCTGCATCTATTCCCTTTTTTGAGGGTTTCCCTTCCTTACAGTGACCTCACATCACGACTTGCTATTTCAATGGCTGTACCGTACGTGTTGAGTCGGTGAAGATCCAGAAATTTGGCACACTAGATCAATGCCTGACATTGCAGATGGCTCAGCAAGATGTCGGTAATGTGTCTAACTTGTGCACACATAACAATCGAGTGCCAGTCATTCTTTTGTTAGCCTAAACCTAACAAAAAGCCTTGACAAACCTGCTAATAATTTTGTCCTCACTGACAAATCACTTTCAAATGTCATATGTGCTGTATGGAATATATTTCAAAGTTCATTCGAGGAGTTCCTAAGCTGTTTTGTTTTTGTGGCCTGGGTTAGGGTTGAAAGTTCTACTGATCTAAAGTGCTTACTGCGGTTGAAAGGAGACTGTTAAGTACTAAAAACAGCATGTGTCATGTATTCACACTGTGTGGAAATGTGTATGGTTCTCATCAACCTTCATCCTTGATTTTTGCACTGGCACAGTAGACATCACCCATCCCCTGCCATTCATATATTTTATGACTCAACAGTCGCTGGAGGACTCTTTTTATCTTTTAATAATCTCTCTTGGGGGAATTAAAACACTGTGCTGTGGAGGGGCCCCATTGTGGCCCTATGTCAACAGCTCTGTGGACTTCAAATCCCAGTAACTAATTTAGAATGAGATCTCATCATTGAACTGGCTTTTTAGTTTTCTGGTGTTTGAAAATGTAATTGTTATTGTTACCAGGGTTTAATTTGAGCCAGATCCTGCCGAACTCTCTTATTTTGACAGGGTGCATTCCAGTAACTGTTTGCTTGGATCTGGTAAGTATCAAGCCTACTAATAATAAAGCCATGAGTAAAATTGACTGCCTTGAATGAAAAAAAAAGGTTATGTAATTTCCAAATAATTACACAAAATATAAATTTTAAATATAACAGCCTCATACAAGCTTCTTAAAATTACATAAGATAGGTCCCTTCAAGTTAGCACTTCCACTTTTTCTCCAAACCTCCAGCCCGAAAAGTTCAAAGTCATGGATATTTTGTTTAATTAAAAACATATATATATATATATATATATATAAAACAAAACAACATAACTAAATTGCAAAACAGTCTTAACATGTATGTGGATCATTAATAAAATTGGAATTATTAATTTCTTATAAAATTAGACTGAAAAGAGAAACGTTTGAATCACATATGCTTGTATCTTCTGTGTAACTATCGAAATAAAAACATCCTCAGCAATTGGATTGTGTAACATTATTTTTTTTCTTCTTTTTGTGAACGTATCTGAGGCACACTTTCTCCCTCTTAGCTATTGAGAAGGAATAACTCAGACTGTGACAAGAAAGGATGAAATCTGAGCAATAAAACATCAAACTCAGAATTCTTCACAATGATTGTACGTATTCTAATGCACAAAATATATATAAAAACATAATAATTCTATCCATTGTAAATACAGCTACAAACCAGGAATTACACGTCTTGGTTTGGCACACATGGCACTCAAGGAAAAAAACAACGAACCAAGAAACAATTTTAGTAAGGTTGAATACCATGTTTTACATCTCTGGCAGTTTGTTTGCAGTCATTGTTGGGAAAAACTATTTAAAATTTAAACATTTATAAACAGTTTTCAAGTCATATCCCACCACTGAGATCCTCGAAACGTCTGCCTAACACTTTAAAGACCTAAATTA
>JBAMYA010045371.1:0-11769 GCA_037176975.1 Arrhamphus sclerolepis
TATTCCTCTTTCTGGCTTTCCCCTCAAACACTCACACACACTCACACACACACACACTCACATATATATATATATATATATATACACAAATATATATATATATATACATATATACATATTGAAGCGAATAAAAACGAGGAAATGAAATAGAAACAGGAGTTAGGAAGAATGAAAGTGAACATCTCAGAACTGGGTTAAAAAGATC
The DNA here is from genome assembly GCA_037176975.1 of Arrhamphus sclerolepis. NCBI lineage: Eukaryota > Metazoa > Chordata > Actinopteri > Beloniformes > Hemiramphidae > Arrhamphus > Arrhamphus sclerolepis. The sequence continues at coordinate 206 of JBAMYA010045371.1, forward strand.
AAATGTAACTTAAAAGAAATGCCAAAAAAACAAGTGTAGATCAGCCTACCTGAAAATAAAGCAAAATAACGTCAGATATAATAAGCTAAAAGAGTGGGTAGGCCTGCCACAAATTAATTACAATAGAAAAGGTCAGCTCCTGATATCAGGAAACCTGTGGGGAACGTTACACAGAGTTCGTCCAGTTTTTTCAAATAATTTATGCTTGTGTTGTGCACGATAGAAGCATAAATTGCCATGAAGCTTTTGCGGTTTGGAGTATGATATTGTCCTACTAAAATAATCATGCATCCCCCAGGAACACTTAAAAGTAGCATATGTCTGTCCAAAAGTCCAGTATATGCTTCTGCATCAAGATATGTTATCTCTGCTGTGGACACTAATGAACCTCAAGAGCAGGAGAGTCTTGATTGTTTCTCTCATCTTTGACTTGTAGAACCCAGTTTTTCCTAGAAGCAAGCTGAAATATGCATTCATCTGATCACAGACCACACATCCACTCCCTACTGTGTCCTTCTGAGATGAACTTGCATCCAGAAAAGTAGGAATTTATATCCTGAAATCCATCAGGACGCATGCACCTTGAAAGCCGAGCGTGTATGGAAGCTGCCAGGGTTCACTGTTGTCACGCCAAACGAGCACCTCTGCTCAGTGGTCTTGAGCCGAGCTGTACAGGGACTCCCTGATTGCACGGAATTGCAACAACGAGCTGGAACAAGGAGGTGAAGTGAAGAAACGAGAGCAGATAGTTGTGACTGACGAGTAGGGCTGCACACTCAGCATCTGGCGTGAGCTGAGAAATCGGAGCTGCTGTAACAAGGGGCAGCTCATTGCAACAGTCAAGACTGGAACTGCTCACAAACTGGCCGCTCTCATTGTGGACCATAATGATTTCTCCAGCTGCCACATGATTTCTGCATTTTCTTGAGCACAATTAGCTCTACCACATTCTGGTCAACGATTCATAAATTACAACATGCTGCCAGGCCATCTGGAAGTTTAAGGAAACTCTCCGTTTTGGTCTGAGCTGATTATAAGATTAATAAAAGTCTCTAAAAGGCTGTTTATCCTCTGGTGGATGAAAGTTGCCCGGTCCTCAACTTAAATACGGGTTTGCTTATGAGGCAGCTTATTATGATTTTATTAGCCTGTTTCTTTGTTGTTGATGTTTTTAGCTCAGTTTTATATTTTTCAGAGACAGATGGAGGAGATACAAAATGTTTTAGTTAGTTAATACAATTCTTATTTAAAAACAAATGTTGGATTGATGTCAGTAGCCAAAGCAGAGCACATTTAAAATAGTTTAAAATCCTGCCTGGACGGTATAAATAAAACTAAGATAATGTGAGGGTTTAAAGCAGAAGCAGGTCTAAAAAATTAAAAGTCTCAATTCTTTCCAAACTCTCTGTTCTTTCTGTTGGTTCAAATGTGTTCAAATAATCTTGGTAAAACTATGGCGAACAACTTAATGTATGATATTTTGAAGATACCTAAAGATAGCTTCCATGATGGTAAATGTTCTACAGACTGTAGAGGTCAAAAATCAGATGAGCGCCTTCCTCCAGCAGTGCTTCAGTGATTACCTCCAGGAGGTGTATTAGATGTCCCCCAGGTGTGCTCCGCTGTGTTCTGACTCCTCTGCATATAAAATTCAGGTACAGCAGCGTCATGGAGAATGAGGGGAAGAAGCTGGACAAAGTCCTCATGAAGTCATGGGCTGTCCTTTGGACTCTGTGGGGGACGTTGAGGACATCCATCCTGGAGAACCAGTGCCACACCTGCACTGGTGTGGAAGAGTTTCCTCAGATCTTCCCTCCCTGCTGCAGTTCACTAGGCTAGTTGTTCAGCCATTCAAATTCCCTCCGTCCATGCGTGGTATAAATGATGATTTTTTACATACATATATGTACAGTTCATTTTATTTGATTTTATTTTGCTGTAAATGCACTTTATTCTGCTCTTCTGGTGTAACAATGTGAATTCTCCCATTGTGGGACAATAAAGGCTTTATTATCTTATCCTACATTCTCTCCGCTGCTGCTTTGGGGCCCATGTGGGGTCCCTCCTTTTCATCGACAGCCAGTGATTGGCTCTTTCAGCTGTGTCCCACAGCTCTGATTGTTCTCCCGAGAGTCTGGCCCCTGGTGCCTGCTTCTCTGAGGGCTTTGCTGTAAAACTGGCTCCACCTCCGCTGGGTGCACCTTCACCTTGCAGCCTCTGTCCTCTGCCTCGGCTGCTAGACTGGACTACTGCAGCTCAAAGACTTCATCGGCTGCATCCTTCCAGGGGATTCAATGATGTAAGTGTGTTGACATGAGTTGGACCAGAAGACCAAATCTGGTCTCATAGTGGTTGTTGTGATCTCTGGAGGGAAAAATGAGCCTCTGACCTAGATCTTCACCGTCTCTGGCTCCGTCCAGTGATGCTGAGTCAAGGTGTATCCAGGGTGAGATGTGCTTTGGGCTTGCAGGAACTTTGCACAGAGGGCAGGATGGCTTTGACAATTTGATGATAAAACTAAGTCTAACTAAGTCTATTTAGGTCGCTCCATGTGAGTTTCCTGTTCTCCATACTCTCCCATCTCCTTCAACAGCCCTGCCTGCTGCCTTATGCTACGGTTTTGTAATATCTGACAGCTTCATCCTGTACTATCACCATGGTTCAGCATTCAGCAGTGGTTGCCTTTTGCCAGATAAGTGTGTTTTAGTTTTACAGGCTAAGGAGCCCTCTGCTTCGCTGGATGTTGCCATAGAGCCACCTGGGCAGAACAAACACTTTCTCACTTGAGAGATCACCAGCCTCTCCAGTCAATGGGATGACATGATAAAACATTGTACATGGTTATCAGCCACATGAGCTGAGGCAGCGATCTGAAGGGAAAGCACGAAAACTTCAACGTACCTGGTAAAGCAGTTGTTCATTTTCTTCAGGATGGTGACTGACTCATTCAAAGTTGCTCCAGCTGCTGAGAGTCCTTGAGGTCTGTGTTGTACCATCGCCCCGAGGCTCTTCAATGGCTTCCGCAAGATTGTTAGGATTAATTTAGGAATCATATGATTGTTATTTTAGCCTTTGATAATAGAGCTGCTGTGCTTGGATTGAATTCCACTTGTGTGAACTTGATGTTTTCCTGGAGTTTCCGTAGCAACCATCGGAAGTACGGTGCTCGCAATGTTGACGCAGTTCACCTCCTGCCACCCATCAGGATGCATGGATGAAGATTTCCATATGCAAAAGAAAATGCATTAAAAGAAATCTAATTAAACTGATGCAACTGTATAAAGAAGAGTGGACCAAAGATATGAGCGACTGAAAGAAAAAGTTAAAGTTACTGCTACTGAAGGTGGATTTGAAAGCTACTGGAATCATGGGGAGTACTTAATTTTACTTTTTCTTTTAATCACAGGAATTTGAGATTTTTGGACAAAAAGTGTAAATGATAGAAAAATTATTTTGATTTGATTTCTAAATTTTCCAAAAGTTCATATTTTCCAACAACAAAAAAAAAATTGCAATTTTAAGTTACAAAGTTACATTTTTGTGACATTTATGATTGTAAAATAAAAAGTCTTGATTCTGAAAAAAAAGTTTTAATCTTGCAAAACTGCAAAATAGTAACATTTTTTTAATTTTTCAACAAAATGTATTCTTTATTTGTTTGTTTTGATTTTTTTTAATGAAAAGATAAGATTTATGATGTTTGTGATTACACAAGAAAAATGTGATTTTAGTATTATTATAAAAGTTGCAATTTTTGTACAATTTTCCATTTTATGACAAAAGTGCACTATCATTTTAATGATTTTTTCTTGAAAGAAAATTGTAATGTTAAGATGAAAAGTTGAAATTATATAGGCTAATATTAGCTATTTTACCAGTTATAATGTTATGTTACATGCTACAAAAAGCTAACATTTTCCAAAAAAAAAAAGAAGTAATTTTAAGTTAAAAAGTCACAATTTTGTGGCTTTAGTGATCATAAAATAAAAAGTCTTTCAAAATTTTTAAATTTTAGCACAAAATTTTCCTTTTTATATATATAACTGAGTCCAGGAACTAGTGGGAAATCTGACAACGTAAATGTTTGTAAAGAATCGCCAGCCTCTTAATGGTAACCATAGTGATGATGTGACCCAGGATGATATTAACTGTGACACTCCTGCATTAGACTTTTGCAATCAGATGATTTTTATTTTATTTAACTACAGTATCAAGTTTTTCTCTTGTCATCTTGACTCCTTTTATGTAGGTAATCTGAATGCTGTTTTTCAGGAGTCTTCTGTTAAAAATCACTCTGACTGACAGCTGAGCGGCTTTGCATCACACATCTGTGACCTCATCCCTTACTGGTGAGAACAGAAAAGCTTTTTCTTTGCAAAAACGTGATTAATTTTTTCAAATGTCAGAGGCATTTATAATCATCTCAAAGCACTGAACTGAGGACGAGGAGGACGTGGATAGCTGGAGGATGATGGTGTCCATAGATTCATCCAGTGTCTCTGTTTCACACAGTTTACTGGAGGAAGAGGCTCTCCAGTTCCGGTCTGGGGTTAGGGGGCGTCCTTCACAAGGGAAACGGCTGCTCTCTTCCTATTGGCTGAAACTATAGGTGTGTCGGGGGGTGGGCTCTCCCTCCACCAGCTGTCAGTCATGAGGTCACTTCCTGCGGGTGTGAGCACCATGGCTCTGCTGTGTTTGGACGTGGTGGGGGATTTCTGACAGCAGCAGCTCAGCGGGGCAGCGGACCGGGACGTGATCGGCGTCAGGGACTATTTTTCTGCCCCCCTTCAGCGGCTCGCTGTCCCTCCAGGACTGACTTTCCATACGATATGGCTGCTTCGGACTGCGCTGTCTGCTCTGAGGTACGTTATCTCCATTTAGCCTTTTATTCAAGAAGTGAACTTCCTGCAGCAGCTGAGGCTGTCCATCTGGTGTTGGAGAGGAAATGTGGTGCACGGAGGGAGGTTTGCAGCTCTCCATTAGCACATATCCTGCAGTTTTATCACTGATCCAATTGCAATGTGCACGTCTTTTGTTTTAGTTTGCAATGGGATCACAGATGATCCTAGGTGTACTGTTTTTGTACATTGAATGGCAAATGGGGGCTCAGTTTGCACGCCTGCGCAGCTTGCTCATCAATAGGTCCATGTCTCTGTGATGAAGGGTATTCACTCGTGATCCAAACACCATGCACCAAGGTTGTTTACTGTTTGCATTCTTTTTACAAAGATGTTGTTTTGAAGAAGTTGTAGATTTCCTGTTATCAGTGTTAATTATACATGTATGTGGTCAGGGAGTGACAACAAAGTTGAAAGGTCAATGCAAAAACAAACAGAAAGTGTGAAGTGCATATCTAAAAGTTGCTTTTAAATCCGAGCCTGAAGCACTGCTATAGTTAGAAACACCAGCATAGCACCTGCACATGACCACCTGATGAGGAATCGGCATTGGTCCAGATGCAAGATAGTGAAAGTAGGTCCAGAATAAATGTAAGACAGTATTAAATGAGACATCCTAGAAAAATTAATAAGAAATTTCTGTGCTTGAGTGTTTTAAAGTCACTATCCTTTAAAAAACAACAAAAAACAACTGTAATATAACACAACTTTGTCACTTTGGCTGTGTTCATATTGCAGCCTAAATCTGATTTTTAGGCACATCTGATCAGAATAAGATCTCCCTATCTGGCCGTTTATATTATATGTGTTGCACGTTTAGATCTGATCTCTGTGCCTTTGCTGACATTCCCTAATCCATGTGGTTGCAGTGGTACCCTCCAAGCATAGAGCTGGTGTACGGTGGTGAAGTGGCTTCATTACTGTCATAAATTTTATTTAAACGGCCGTTCACATTGTCATCGTAATACTGACTCTCTGCCAGGTCAAAATTAGGTGTGAGACCAGAGCAAACAGAGTAAATTTCCTCCTCTGAACTTGTAATTTTCCATAATTCTGGTAGACATAGTTGCAAAACATTACTTGAACTCATACTTTTAGTTGACCAGACTGTTCAGATTGAGATGCATGCGTGAAACAGCAAGTGGAAATGCATCGTATGTGTGAGTCAAATTTGGAAAAGTTGCCTTTCCTGTCATTTTTGGATGTTCAGACTATAAGCAAACATATGATCTGGCTATGCCAAAAATCATATTTTGGCCCTGCCTGAACATAGCTTTAGTTTGGTGTCGAATTTCAGATCTGGCACTCTGACTTCACAGACCCAGATCAAAGAAGGAAAATTAACTGTACATCTGGAGCGAGCAGCACAAAGCTTTAATGTCAGTTTCAAAGAAGGCACACAGTGTGAAAGGAAGGTGGAAAAAAATTTGAACGTTTTACTTCACACCTTTAAAACTGGTTGCTGTGAACATAGCAGTAAGGAAATGGCTGAAAATTGAGCCTTTGTATCGTGTCCGCGTCATATTTTGACCGAAGCATGTCACAGTTGTGTCAGGTTTAGGGGGAAATAAAAGTCACGATACCTCTCATTTAAAGGTGCTGCTTTCACTTTGTTTTGCCGCAAGTTGACGCAATTTCTTAAGATACTGTTTAAAATACGACCGGAATACAGTACCAAAGCACCCTTCTACACTTCTGTCTTTAGGGACTGAAGTGGAGTAACTTATTCCTTAGCGAGGAGTATTTGTGAGTATGGTGTCCCATCTGTGCACTACATACTCTCAGCCTGATGTGGTGTTCAGTGCAGATAAAGTTTGGGTGGCTGGCTAATTCTACACTGAGCTGGATCCGTGATGTCACAGTGTCCCATAAATCCAAATGGCTCACTGAGTGACCTGTTTTTCTAGTTAATTGCCCTCAAGCAAAAATGAAAGGGTTTTTCCCATGTCACAGTTTTTGAGTTAGTCACTTCTGTCACCCAGTGATGTGCTGTCAATCATAAAAATTTGTCCCGGTTAAGCTCACTGTTGAGTCTGCAGTCTGCTTTCCTTTTGCATCTTGTTCTACCAGCCGCCACTCAACATTTCAGACCCTGATTAAAGCATATCATCCAGCACTAACCCAGTGACACGTGGCTCAAACTTGTTGAAACCTCAAAACGGCAACAACAGCAAAAATGCTGTTCCAAGAAAGCAGACTAAAGGCAGAACAGCTGCTGTGCTTGATAAATCTGGTGTGGGAGCACCATTACAGGTAAAAACAAACTTGTTGGCAGTGCGTGACACTGATTAGGACGTAGTTGACGAAAGCGCAGCTGTCAGCCCAAGGTCGCTACAAAAGTCAACTTATAAGTGAATTCTCCAGCGTTTTTCTTCAAATTCAACTGGCTGGCCTTCACTTAGCCTTTTCTGTCAACTTTATCTCATTTCTGAAGTCTCTGAGCATGATGTTTCCAGTTAATTTCCATGTGTTTTACTGTTTTGAGCAATTTTGAGACACTTTTGGTCTCACTTACACAACAGATTAAATAAAAAGTGACAAGGAGTGAATGTCATCATATCAAAACGTCTGCAGCTCAAATTGTTATCAGTGTAAACTTTGTGGGTGATGAAATGAGAGAGGTTAATATGTCCCTGATGTGTATTATCTGCTTCACAACCCTGACAGGAACCTATTTGTCTCTGTTTCTGCCAAAGTGACTCTTTCTTTCCAAGTGTGTCAATGTACAAAACTACTGGAAGAACTAAAAGAAGTCTAAAAAAAAAAAAACTGGTTTATTGATGCATTGTATTCTGCAATTTAAGTAATTATTGACTCGGGTTGGATGATTAGCAGCAACTAGCCTGGCCAGCCGTCCCAATTCTTTTACTCTTTGGAACAAAGAATTAATTTGGTTCCTCTGGATTTGACTTTGATTTGAACAACAAACGCAGGAGAAACTGTCTTTGGACACCATTGGATGAGCTTAGAAACCAATCAGAGAAATGAAGCGTGTGACATCGACTAACAACCAGACTGGTATCAACAAAAGGCGTGCAGCGGTGTAGGAATGCTGTTGCGATGCTGGGCAATGTAAAGGCTAACCTACAGTTAGCTACATGTCAAAGTGACGGCGTAGCTAAATGTGGGTGTGAGAACGACGTGCACTTCTCTCCAAATGTAAATGCATGTTGTGTTGACGCCGACAGCAAGAAATGTAGGACGTAGATTTGTTCTTTTAATTCTGGATCGACACTCTACAATTTTGCCTGTCCAGACGAAAGATGGGCAATTGTGGGAGAAATCGTCCATCGTAGCTCAAAACAGCGGTACTAAATCTCACAATGAGACAGGAGCAAAGATGAAAGACAGAACCGCTATAACAGATATCAAACAGTGTCAGAAATTTAGCTTTAACTGGCCTCAACTGGAACATGATTATTGAATATTTATTTGTGTTTTGAATGTACATGACTAACCAAGACTTAAACTTTTGTTCATAGCTTAATAATTGTGTGTGTTACTCAAGGGTTTTTCGCTGACTCTTTGCCAAAAAGTGAGACTCAGACGTTGATCTGCGGACAGCTGCACATTTCTTAAGTCTTTTTCTCAACAGGCTGAGATAACACTCACAGGTCCCACAGTGTTTGCTCACTCCTAAAGCCAGTTTCCACGGTGGAGTGACGTGTTCATGGGGTTCAAAGATCTTTAGTCTTTTTTTTTTTTACACCCCTTATCTCTGACAGCGGTTGTTAAAAGCCAATTTACAGTTGTGTAATTCGTCAACATGGGACTGCCTTTTATTCATTGACAGAGTAAGGTAATATCTAGTATTTTGTCCATTCGCAGAAGAACAAGCAAGCTCATAGGCCTCAAATTTTACAAAATCTCAAAACTCAGATCAAATGGCATGTGCACACGCTCACCTTTTTGAACATATCGGTGAACATCCAGCAGCTGCTGTTGCTGTACCAGGCTGGGATTTGTGAAAAAGTTCCAGCTGTTTCATTTAGGTTTGACAGATGTTAACATGTATGTTTTATGTTCCCAGATCTGCATCAAATTCTTCTTCTTCTCATTGTCATGCACTTAACCCAGTGCAAGAGTCTTGTCTCTCATGCACAGTGCAAAACAACAAAACCAGAAAAAGACTTTACAAGTGACCTCTCTGACCTCTGCCCCTGCTCAGACAAACATTTATCTTTCTTTATCTTGGCCCTGGGGAACTTGTCCTGCCACTGTTTCTTCTTGTTGCATTGTTGGTTTTCTGTGCAGTTGAGCAGCTCTGGTTGTAGCAGTTTTGTCCCCGAGGTACCTGAGATCTGCCTTCAGCTTCTGCTTTGTTGCATTTATAGTCTGGAAAGGGAGACAGACAGGAACAAGAGTGTAAATCAAAACTGTCTCAACCCTGCTCCTCAAACAGGACTTTCAGGTTTTCTTTCTAACCGAACATTCTGAAGGCTTTTATCGTTTGTCTCTGTCCTGAGCTGATAAAGAAATGTAAGTCAGTGTGGCAACAACAGCTTACATACAGATATACCTAACTGTCTTACGATAGAGAGAGAGAAAAAGGTGCACTCTCTCTTGGTTGTACAGTTTTAAGTATTATGATGTAAAAATAAATCATCTGTGATCCATACCAGTTCTTGTCATTGTGTAAATACGACCCCTTATGAAGCTAAAGGGTATAATTTAGAAGTATAATTAAGAAGCCAGTTTTTGCTAATCAAATGCACTTGATAAATTGATCTAATGTGATATGTACTACTGAGCATGTCTATAATAATATTTTTTGTCTCTTTGCTTTTCTGGAATATTCAAGTGTGTGTTTACAGAAGGAAAAGACGTCAGTAGTGATTTTAGAGAATAGTTGTTTTAGGTCATTTCCAAACAATTTTGAGTCCATTTTTCTGCAGTTTGGAAAAAAATTAAAAAAGTGGAAAGTTTCCAGGGCACATGCTCATCATCACAAGGTTGGAGCATGTAATGGAAAAGCTCAAGAGCTACAGGCCTGAGCTAGCGTGTTAAAAGTTAGGGTTTGTGAGCGTACGATGAGAAACAGTCCGTACAAGTAAGGTCTGAGTGTTCTGTCTTAAAATTAACATGGCAGCACAGTTTACATCTGGACAAACTAAAGGACTTTTAGAGAAACGTCACTTAGACAATCAAGAAAAAAAAACCTCAATACAGGATATCAGTCCATACATCTCAAACGACCTGCTAAGCACGATGGTGAAGGGCTGATGATTTAGGCACTTCTTCATCATTGAGTTTCCAGACAGACTTTAATCAGTAAGATCTTTTAACTGGACTTCTTTCATTGTTCCAGTACACATGCATGTATACTGTATAAACTTGTATAAGCATTGATCTTTTCTGGTTGGCCCGATTATGCCACACAACAAAACAACAGACAGATCTTTGGTTTGACTGGAAAAAAAAAAGGCAAATGGTGAATTGCACAGAACTCTTCTTTGGGTTTGTACTAGCTGTGCAGCCACAACTGGACTGGCTGACAGTCGCATTGAAGCTAAAAAAGTAGAAAATTGCACAACCTTTGATGGAAGCTACACTGTGACGCACAGACAGAACCCATAATTCAGCTCTGCTATGCTTGACGTCGCCCTGTACTTCTGGGTTAAGGCCTGCGGCGCTAACTGTGGCGCACGTGCAGAGCACGTAGGCCATTTCCTGTCCTGGTCATCTTTTACATGCAGAGACTTGCTTGACATCTTCCTCATTATCTAGGTATGTCAGTCCGACTATAAGAAGTTCTGTCTACCTTGATTTCAGAGTAACACGAGCAAATCTACAACAAAATGGCTGAAAAAGCAAAGGATGTACAGCAGGTGTTGTAATAACTCAAAGTCCAGGCCTAAGCCTGATTTATATGATGTGGTGGAACCTGAAAGTTCTTGCGAAACATTTAATGATGCAATATAATATCTCATGTTGTTGTTCATCTGAGTTTGTTTACCTGCTTTTAGTAGGGATCGTCGATTTTATTATTATCATATGTATATGTATTTGTTTGTTTTTGTTTTTTTAAATTATGCGCTGATAAGTAAAACTGAGTTCAAAAGAGGGCCCAGATTTACTGTATAGATCAATACATTCAATAAACTGCTTAAGATCCTGACATTTAGGATTTTCTTTGCTTGCTGGCAAACTTGTCTAAAGACGGACTCAAACCTGAAGAAGATGTACGTTCACAAACTTCTTGAACATCCTAACACCTGCTGGAGATTCATTTGATAAACTCACGTGCACAGGGGTAGAAATCTCTGCATGGGATGAGCCCAGGAGCTCTACCCACTGCAGCATCCAACAAAAACAGTCTCATTCAGCAGCTTTGGCAAAGAAAAGTGAACTCGACCATAACAATCCATGACATGTAATCAGTTGCTTTCTTCTTGAGAGAAACAGTTTCCATTTAATATTCAGCTACAAGGAAGATAAATGATTTCTGCTCTGATTATGCTCCAAAGATGTAAAATCTCTTTGTACAATAAAACATGATATAGATGAATGATCAATGGGTTGGCCCATTAAAGACTTGGCTGTGGATGGATTAATCAAACCGGACGTCTTGGATTAGATTCTCAGATCCCTTTTTTTTTTACTGCATGTTTTGAATTTTACACGTTTCCCAATATTTGGTTTTAAAAACCTCATTGTTTTGTTTTT
>JBAMYA010045372.1:0-11768 GCA_037176975.1 Arrhamphus sclerolepis
TACATACTTACATACACCATTTTACTTTTTCTGTCACTGGGGTGGTCCACAAATGTCTCAGGTGAAGGACATGTCCACACTGGAGCAGGTTTTGTCTCCATGGATGGACAGAGTTCTAATATCCGCTGAAGAACACCTCTAACATCTGTACTGATCTTTTATACTTTGTTGATTTGAGAAGATTCTGAGGAATAAATCATCTCTCCTACTGACGTCTCAGTTTGTAATTTTTTAACATCTCAACAGTCTAAAGGAATCTCCAACAGGTTCTCGCTGTGAAGTACAACTTGGTTCAGGTTGGTACACGTCAGAAAAGCAACCAGAGCTGGTTTATGTTTTCTACATCCTGAACATGAAGGTGGTCCCGAAGGAAAGGAAACATCTGAAGGTGGTACTGGAGGAAATGTGTGAATGTGGTCCTGAAGGAAACATCTGAAGGTGGTCCCGAAGGAAAGGAAAGATCTGAAGGTGGTTCTGGAGGAACTATATGAAGTCCTGGAGCAAAGATCCGAAGATAGTGCTAAAGGAAAGAAAACATCTAAAGGTGGTCCTGCAGGAAACATCTGAAATTGGTCCCAGAGCAAAAGAAACATCTGAAGTGGTCCCCGGACGAAAGATCTAAAGGTGGTACTGCAGGAAAGGAAACATCTGAAGGTGGTCCTGGAGGAAAGGAAACGCCTGAAGTATGATGTTAGAAGATTCAAGAGACGCTGTAAGGAGGTTCCTTCCTTTTTAGTCCTCTTTTAACAACTTTTTTAAAAGTTTATCAATTCTGCAGCCTCAGTGGCAAACCAGTAGCTGATGGACTGGTAATATATAACAATAGAGTTTCTAACTTAGTGCTGCTAGACGCGGCAACACAAAGGTGTCTACAAACTTTTCTCTCGGTGGATTTAACGGATTAATCTCAAATGACTCCACCTTGGATGCTCCAACTGAAAGATGTGTCTGCAGAGCTAGACATCAGTTTCAGGGGACTGCAGACACATACCATTGGACTGTTCCACCATAAACATCAAAATCGCATAACCTGAGGACAGAATCCACAAACTCTACCACATCCACAAAGCCAAGAAGCTGATGCACACCATCATCTTTGGTCCAGTGAGGCCCGATGAACCCCGCTCTCAGGTGTCGGAGGTCTCTGTTCCTTTCCCTGGATTTATCATCTCCACCAGGACCGATGTCTCCACCACTGCGTCCAGTGGGTTAAGATAAATTGAGTTTCAGAAAGTTAGGGAGCACACAGCTGGAGTCTCTGTTTAGGAAAAATAGTAGTTGCGGTTTCTCCTGAATGCATCTGTAGTAAGTTCCCATCTAACCAGAACATTATACAGCAATTTAACTCATCATTGTATCTCTATTAGCACTGTATTTTACTGAATGACCCTGAATGCCTCACGAAGGGTGTATTTTACTGGATGACCCTGAACAACTCATGAAGCCTGTATTTTACTGGATGACTCTGAACGCTTCATCAAAGCTGTATTTTACTGGACGACGGAAATGCCTAATCGGGGCCGTATTTTACTGGACGATCCTGACAACCTCATCAGGGCGCTGTGAAGTCTGTATTTTACTAGACTACCCTGAACGACTCATGAACGCTCTATTTTACCGGATGAGCCTGAACGCCTCATCAGGGCGGGGTCAGGCAGCTCTTATTTCCGGGAAGACCCTCGGCGGTTCGCTTCTTCTCGGTTCTGCGGGTTCGTCTGGAAGTCCGTTCGGATCCTGGACTTCTTCTCGGTTCTTATCCGGTCTTGTTGGAGGTCAGGTCCCCCCCCCCGCAGGAACCCTCACCCTGGCCGGACCTCGGAGCCTCTGCGGCGGCTGGAAGCGGCGCACCGCGGGGTCGGAGCCAGAAGCAGGAAGGAGGAGCAGGTGAGGCCGTCCACAGGTGGTCGCTACCTGTCTGAGCTGGAACCAGGAAGTTCTATTGTTGTCCCCGATCGTTCCAGGTCAGCCTGTGTTTCGGCTTCATGTTTAACTGGGCGACTTACCGTGGGCACACCGCAGTCCGGGTCTGGTCACGGCCCCGGTTCTACCGTACCACGGCTCCGGTTCTCCAGAGGGTCTGAGCCTCCGTGGACTGTGTTTGTGAGGAAGTGAACGCTTCCTGAGTTTCTGACGTCAATGTAGGTGTCTCGGAGATATGTGACGTCAGTGTAGGTGTCTCAGGTGTATGTGACGTCAGTGTTGAGCTCAGGCTTTCGGTCTGTGTTTACCTTGATCAGTAGCAGCTCTCACCTGCAGCAGCTGTTGAGTCATTCAGGAAATACTGTAAGGCGTTGGCTCACAGGTGAGAAGAGTGGGAGACAGGTGAGTTGCAATGCAGACAGACAGGTGAGTTGTGATGCTGACAGACGCGTGAGTTGTGATACAAACAGACAGGTCAAACAGACAAGTGCGTTGTGATGCTGACAGATGGGTGAGTTCGGATGCAGACAGACAGGTGGATGAGTTGTAATGCAGACAGACGGGTGAGTTGTGTCGCAGACAGGTGAGTGAGACGGATGGATGAGTTATGATGCAAACAGACAGGTGAGACAGACAAGTGAGTTGTATTGCAGACAGGCAAGTGAGACAAATGGGTGTGTTGTGACGCAGACAGACGAGTGAGGTCAGTGTGGGTCAGGAGCGGTCTGTGTTGTCGCAGGACTGAACGAGGTCAGAGGTGTCAGAGTGAAGAGGTGGTGCTCCTGAGCTGCTGACCACCTGATCAAACACAACCATTCAGTCGGGTAGTCGGTAGTCCAGGTGATTGGGGTTGAGATCACTCACGTTTCTACTCAGCACAGGTTGGATCAGTCGCCGTGTAAACCCTCATCCACCTGGTTAATGTTTACTGTGGTCAGGTTACACTTTACAGACCTGTTTTTCTGGGTATGTTTGCCAACGGCAGTGGACTTTGTCCTTGACAAATACAGGTGTACCGTTGCCATGATGACTGTCCTGACAGCAGAGCTCTTCAGTAACAGCTGAAGCTCTGCATGCTCCTCCTCAGTGGGAATTCACATGCTGACAGAAGAACAACCATCATCTGGTAGATATGAATGGACAGAAGGACAACTGTCATCTTATTTGAAGGGTTGTGAGCTATGATTTGAAATAGTTCAGCTGCTTTTTTTTGTTTTTCAGTTAAATTCATCTTCTTTATATAGTGACTATTTCGAAACAAAGTTCTCTGCTTCTGAAAAACCCAGAGCGTGACCCCCAAGCACATGGTAAAGTCAAACCGAGATGAGGAAAAACCTTCCTCATGGGAAGAAACCTTAAGTAGGACCTGGATCAGTTCCGGGGGGACCCTCCTGCTGATAGCCAGCTGGGTAAAGGAAGACATGAGGAGGGAGACAGGACAGAGAGGATGAAGGACAGCGAGAGGAGAGGGACAAAAATATTCAAATATCTGGTATGAATATATAAATATGTGGTGGTCGGACTGCAGGTTGGCCACACCAGCAGGCATCCCACACTGGCAACCAGTCGATGGGTGCAGGTAAACACCAGGATAGTCAGATGATGGGAGGTGAGGGGGGAGTGCAACGTCACCATGACAGCACCTGAAGAAAGAGAAGAGAGAGAGGCACTACAGAAGAGAGACAACATTGATTCTATTAAATGATTCAGGACAATCTGAGACTGAGATCAGAAAGACAGGGTGAAGATGCTCAGTGTCCAACGGACTCCCCCCAGCAGCCTAGGACTATAGCAGCATAACTAGGAAGTGGTCTAAGAGACTCCCCCCAGTAGCCTAGGACTATAGCAGCATAACTAGGAAGTGGTCTAAGAGACTCCCCCCAGTAGCCTAGGACTAGAGCAGCAGTTGGTTAGTTGTAGTTGTCAATGTTGTAAGTTGTTCTTCAATGACAACAATCATCTACTGCTAGGTCACTGAACAGCTGGTTCTAGCTGAGGAGCATTGAGTGGTCAGGTACTATGTCTACAAGAGAACTTCTCCCGTATCTTCATAACTACCGTCATTTCAGAGGTTGCCAGGAGCTGAAAACAAGGGTGGAATATTTGGACCTGACGGTCCACAACCACACATTTGCCAGCAGACCAGCTTCTCCAGCTCCATTTCTGAGTCCTGGAACTGAGCTCCACCTCATTTACAGCCAGGAAAAATAGGTCACTGCTGAACCACAGGCGATGTTCTACTTTACCGGGATCTAAACAGTTTTCATTCTGCCATTGTCTAGGTCATCCGCTGGAGCTTTGGTCAAGAGCGAAGAGGTGGTTTCGGTACAGTGGTTTGAGCTAAAGAGGCTTCTGTAGTCCGCTGTGCAGTGCATTGTGGATTGTGAGGGAGGGGTGTAATGGTTACAGAGGGTAGTAGTAGTGGTTTTTCTGTCAGCTTCTTACAAGATGACCAGTTCCTGGAGAGTCTGAATTGACCTCAATGAGCTTCTAGAGGTAGACGGCTAAAGTTCTCATGAACACGTATGAGCTTGAGAACACGTGACAGAATGAAGGGCCTGATCCTGATGATAGTTGTGGGAAAGAGCGGCATGGAAGTGTGTGGAACCTTCTTCAGAGTCATGGAATGAGTCATGTGGTGACAGTGTGGTCATTCATGGACCGTGTTTTATTGTTAGCCAACTGAAAAGGTTCATCTGCTGTCAGAAGGTCTGAATCAGCAGGTCAGATCCTTACAGAAATAGAAATACAGTCATGTTCACACATTTGGACAGAAATGGGACCTTAAAATAGAGAAAATCATGCGAGTGTTTCATCATTCACTTCCTGTCTGTCTTTAAAGGACTTCTGGTCCATTCTTCATTCAGGTTTTAAACGTTCACTTCTCCACAGCTTCTGAAGGACTTCTGGTCCATTCTTCATTCAGGTTTTTAAACCTTAAGCTTTCTGAAGGTCCATCTCAGTCTGGGACTTTTACTAAAACGTTCCAGAGCCTTGATTCTCATCTTCTTCATCATTCTGATGTCGATATGGCACTGTCTCTGGATCGTTGTCACACAACCAGTTTCAGCCAGTCAGCAGCTGTCAGATGAATGGACTACTCTGGTCTACAGAGGAGTTCATCGTCCCCACATCATGACCAGGTTTTCAGAGGCCTTTTGAGATGTTTCCGGGACGTCATTTTAGATGTTTCAGATGGTTTCTGGATCTGTGTGTGTGTGTGTGTGTTTGTTCTTCAGTCTGGAAGTTGGTTCTGGTAGAGGTTCCTATCTGATGGAACCTCGCTAATGGAAACGCGCACAAAGGATTGAGGTGTTCAGCTGTCCTGAATCTTGTCGTCTGTCCTCCACAGCGTTGTTCATTCTGCTGCTGCTGAAAAACCATGAAGAGGTTCAGAAGACATGGACACGAGTCCCACAGGGACCGAATCAAACAGGAGCTCTTCCAGTTCAACAAGGTAAGTAATTCACACCAGATATGCTTCAAAACCCTCAATAATTATTAAATCACAAAGGTTAGAATTAATCCAAATAGAGATGCACAGATTTTTCAGTACTTATTTTAAGAAGAACTGAAATTTAAAGGATACAGAAAGAAAAATCTATTTTTCTCAGGTTTTATTTTTTTGTTTAAAACAAAAATTTAAACGTTCTCCAAACTGTACCAATAACAGCATCTGTTACTGATAAGAGGTAAAAATTAAAGATTAACCAAAAATCTTTAAGCCAAGTGAGGTTTATTTATCAGAAACCACTGACCAAGGTGATGGACATCTATAGACATGAAGGTAAAGTACACCAATTAAAAGCATAAAATAAGACAATATAATCTAAATAAAAATTAACAGAAGAATAAAATAAGTAAGTTTAAAAAAAAAAAGTAAGGCCAACACATTTTATCACAAAACTCAAAAGTAATGTGAATAATCAAAAAATACAACATTGACATTCTCTTTTTTTTTTTCTTTGCTTATAAAAAAATGTTACAAACCTGGAAAATTATCCTCAGATGTTGCATACTATAGTGTGTGTAAGATGGCTATTTTTTATTTTGAATTATTGATATTTTTGGCTCTAGTGGTGTTTATTGACAGTGGAGAGTGACGGGAATCAGGGCAGAAAGGGGTCGACGAGCTGGGAGTCAAACTTGCGACCTGCTGCTTGAGGCTATTGCAGCGTATATGGTCTGCCTGCTTTAACCCATCGACTACGCAGTGGCCCAGCATATGGCTATTTAACTATATCCTTCCAATTAGTTTTATATTGTTGCTTACACCTTCAGTTTTATGATCATTATTATTATTATTATTATTATTATTATTATTATTATTAATTCTGCTATTGTAATACTGGGAGTCCTTCTTCTTCTTAGTATTATTTTTATTTTTATTATTGAGAGTTATAGTAAAAGTAGACTATAAACTTTAACCTTAAATTAATTTCCCTTCAAAGATTAATGTTACTAAATTAGCAGTGGCATGATAAGCATTTTTTGAGGCACGTCGAACAGTGTGGTCTGTCTACTGTGTCTCCTTTTTGACAATTTGTATAACTTTATCCAGAATAATTGAGCAGTTGTTATTAAAAGACAAAGCAAAGGCAAAAACATCAGCGTCAAGTCCAAAGTGTGGCTCTTGTTGTGTGTGGGTCCAGAATCATGAAGAGGTATCATCTTCATGAGTGTTAAAATCTCCAATAATTATAATAATAATAGTGATGATTTATGGAAGTTTATTGTCATTGAACCAGCGTCTCAGTGCAGTCCGTCCAAGATCACAAATAACACATAATACAGGGTAGACAGGAGCGGATGATTGAGGCAGCCGCCAGTGGTGGCGCGGCCTTTTTCCGTAGATAAGGAAATAAAACATGAGGGGAAAATGATGATGATGGTGATAATTCAAACTTCCTCCAGTTTAACGAGGTAGGATAAGACCGTCCCATTGATGCTGTTTCCATTGATGGAGGAAACATTTTCCCTTTGCCAAGTTTCTGTCAGAAACATAAAATCCATTTTCTGACTTGTGAAGAATTTGTTCAAAAAGAGTGACTTGTTAGAAATAGAACAAGTATTCAGTAGGGAAATCCTGATCAGTGATGTAGTCCATGTCCAGGCCGGAACCGTGATGGTCACTGGCACAGGTAGAGCTCCTGTCTGGAGTCCTGCAGCAGGAGCACTCTTAGATGTTAGGTGTATTCAGCCTCACCTGAATGCCAACCCTGCAAGTCTTTTTCCTGGAGCGCTGGTAGTGATGGTACAGGTCAGTGTGGTAACACTCCACGTTCTCCTGTTCACCATACGGGTGAGTCTCTGTTGTCTTAACATCTGTATGGGATGAAGGAGGACGTGGTTCTGGTCTATGTCTTTATCTATGTGGTCATCCTTGTCCTCCCGCTCCCTCTTGTCCTCTACAGACCGTGGAGCATGGATTTCCTCACCAGCCCAGCGCTTTGGGATACAGCCCCTCCCTGCAGGTTCTCGCCATCGGCACCAGATCAGGTGCTGTCAAACTGTATCCTTCATTCATCTTAACTGCTGTCCTGGTGGAAGCTTGGTTCCTCAGCTCCCTCTTGACATCACTGAGGCTCCTACATTCTCAGAGAAACCTCAGGACCTACCAAGTGCCTTTCAGAAGCAAACTGAGGTTACCTGAGCATATTCAATATAACGTTGGTGTATAATACAGAGTCTTCTGCTGCTGGTTTATTTTGAAAGATGGCCACGTTCTCTAGTCCACAGAGTAGGTTCAGGGCCGAGTTCTGCTTCCACCAAATTAGAGATACCAACACTGGTACCATCATTCCTCTGTTGGTCCCAGCGGGTGCCACTACTTTCATGTCGTTGGTGTCTTCAGGTGGGTGTGTCCTTAACCAAAGAGCAGGTATGGAGCTCCAGGTGTAGAGTTCATGGGTCTGCACGAAGAGAATGCTGCTGTCACACAGCTGCACTTCCTGCCTCACCAGGTAGGTCTACTCCAGTGTGTCAGAGGTTCTTTTGATTGTTGGATCAGTGTTGATGACCTGGGTATGTCCTCAGGTGGAGCTGGTCACTCTGCTAGACGACAACAGTCTCCACATGTGGACCTTGAGAGGACACAAGGGCCAGTCTGAGCTGCTGGAGATCGGGCGCTTCACACTGACCGGACCACCTGGGTAACCCCCCGCCTCCTCCTTCACCCTTAGAGCTAGTTCCAGTTGGACTGTCTGTGGTCAAGATGTAAAGATTTCATATTGGACTGGTCCGTTACCATGACAGCGGGGTCACAGGACGCCCGATAAACCTGGTTGTTTATGGAGACAGCTGCTCAGACTAAGACAAAAGGGATGTCTTTTAGCTACTTTTGATTTCAACCTTTTTTTTAAATTTTCTTAAAACTATGTATCTTTCCATGTTTGGTGCCTTTTTTTCAGCAGAACCTCACAAGTGTGACTTCAGTTATTTTTCAGTTGACATGCTGTATTAACACACTGGACCTAATGTGGTCTGGAGGCAGTCTCTCAAGTGTTTCTACAAAACAGTCAGGAGTCAGTCCTGAAACAGTTGGTGTCCTCTATGACACAGAGCCTGTCCACTTGGGGGCAGTGTTTCCTCTTCCTCCTGGTAGCATTTGTGGCCACAGGAACTCCTGTCTCCTCCACGCCACAAAGTTAAAGCTAAATGTCACAAATCACTAAACTCACTTTATCTATCGCTGGCAGTCTCCACAATTTTCTCCTCTTCCTCAGCAACCAAACCACAGGTGTTGCACATGCAGTTCACGATTGGATGATGTGGAGCATCTTTCCACCAATAGGAGAGGAGGGAGTCATGTTATTTTTCTGCAACTTCCTCTGCCTGTTTTTTTACAGTTTATTCCATACATGGTGCATATGGCAGGTTCACACTATGAGGTAGAAGTGCAACAAAGCGAGGCTAGAAGGCCATCATCCTTCTGAGCTTGTTCATAAGTTGATATTGCTGGTCAACTTATTTTATGTCAGCGGTCCTTTATCCACTTTCTGTACATGTAGAAAACGTTCATAAATACGCACCAGGCTACATGAAATAAAAATTAGTATTCATCCCCCCATCACAGGGCACCAATTCTTTTAATGGAAGAAAATAAAATCAGTCTCTTATCTGAAGACAAATTCTCACCTGAACTTTATTTAAAGTATGTAACATATTAAAATAAATGGATATTATTGGGCAATGTGAGAGGTTCCTGGAAGTTGTTTTTGTGGGACCACTCCTGATAACGATCCGGCCCTGAAAAACCCTAACCCCCTAGTGAAAACACTCCTGTAGCTATTCCAGGGGGTCTGGTCTCATTGGGCTCAGGACCCTACCCCTTGGTGCCGGAGTCTGGACCCAGCGGGCCATCCCTTGATCTCAGTTAGTGTTGTTAGTGTTTGAACACATCTGAATCTTGCTGAAGAAACTGAATGAAAAATGTCCAGTAGTCTGAGGACAGCTGCTGGTTCTGAGTGCAAACAGTACAACCCTGGTCCTCCAAGACACTCAGTTTTACTCAAGGACGGTTCAAAGCTAAAGAGACATGCTCCACACAGACTGGTTTTCTGTGTGGAACGGAAAACTGGTTTTCTGTGTGGAACTGAAAACCAGTTCCAGATCCAGATTCAGGTGGATTATTTTAGGTTCCTGGTTCCATCCCCAGAGGGCTTTGGTTCTTGGACTGATTTGGAAGCTCCACATGGTCCACTGTGGTGAACAGCTGTTTTGAGATCCTCTTCCTCCTGTCCCCCCAGCGCTCTTCCATGTGTGACACGAGTCACCGCAGTGCTGGCCCATTCCTCCGGGGAGCTGCTGCTGCTGGGAACTGAAGGAGGACACGTCTTTGTGGTGGAGGTGCCAGGGTTCAGGGAGCTAGAGGAGAGGAACATCAGCATGGACCAGGTTTCTAACAGGTAGACCACCACACCCAACTACACTGATGTCAGCTCTGTAGAGTCACCTCAGAACCATCTGAGCCCTACTGAGGTCCTGACATCATCACAGCAGCCACCCACAGATCCAGGATCACTTGTCCTGTTCCTTTTTTCTCACCATCTACTCATTTTCTGTCATCATGGCAGCGTACCACATGACTACATTGGCCGCAGGAACCTGGAGCATGTGGAAGCCCTCCAGGAGAACCCCCTCAACCCTGGTCAGGTGGTCATCGGCTATGGAAGAGGCCTGATGGTCATCTGGGACCTGGAGAAGCAGTCTGCAGTACAGCACATCCCTGCAACACAGGTAGGTGTCAGACGTCACACAGGTAGGGCTCATCGGACCCGTAACGTCCAAGTGAATTTCTGAATACTGCATTGTTGACCTCCAGGCACTGGAGAGCATCTGGTGGACGGAGGACGGGGGCTACATCCTCAGCTCTCACAGCGATGGCAGCTACTGTCGGTGGACGGTGGGTGGGGACGACAACAGCGACGACGAGGAAAAGTCAGACATCCCTTACGGTGAGCAGCAGCTGTGGACCTTCTGCTCCTAACCCATCTAGTGCTAACCTGTGAAGGGCTGCTGATGTTGACTGGTCTTTGTCTCTGCAGGACATTTCCCCTGTAAGGCCATCTCTAAAATTGTCCAGCTCCCCACTGAGGACGGGTACGTCTTACCTGGGGCACTGAGTCCTGCAAGGAAATGTTTCAGCTCTATGATCCATAATATGACCTAAGACCTGTTAGTGGACCTCTGTGATCTCAGACCTGTTAGTGGACCTCTGTGATCTCAGACCTGTTAGTGGACCTCTGTGATCTCAGACCTGTTAGTGGACCTCAGTGGTCTCAGACCTGTTAGTGGACCTCAGTGGTCTCAGACCTGTTAGTGGACCTCAGTGGTAGACCTGTGATCTCAGACCTGTTAGTGGACCTCAGTGGTAGCTCTGTGATCTCAGACCTGTTAGTGGACCTCAGTGGTAGCTCTTTGATCTCAGACCTGTCAGTGGACCTCAGTGGTAGCTCTTTGATCTCAGACCTGTTAGTGGACCTCAGTAGTAGACCTGTGATCTCAGACCTGTTAGTGGACCTCAGTGGTAGCTCTTTGATCTCAGACCTGTTAGTGGACCTCAGTGGTTAACTCATTTTCTGGTGTGTTGCAGGCCTCCGTTCCTGTTCTTCAGTGGGGGAATGCCTAGAGCCAGCTACGGCGACCGCCACTGCATCACAGTCATCCACGGAAAAACGCATGTGGCGCTGGACTTCACGTCCAGGATCATTGACTTCTTCATCATCAGACATGCCGAACGTCACACAGGTAGGAAACACATCTTCTCGCAGGAGGTCTTCAGTAATGATCTGGTGTCCTCCTTAAGGAGGTCTTCTCTGATGGTCTTTTGTCCTCCAGGATGTCCCAGTGCTCTGGTGGTGTTAGTGGAGGAGGAGCTGGTGGTCATCGATCTGCAGACAGAAGGCTGGCCTGTCATTCAGACACCGTACCTGGTTCCTCTCCACAGTTCAGCCATCACCTGTTCTCACCACATCTCCACCATCCCTCTCAAGCTGTGGGAAAGGATCATAGCTGCCGGAGCGCTGCAGAGCACCCACTACTCCAAAAAGGTGCGTTGCAAGTGCACAGGTTTGGTCAGCAGCAGTGCTTCCAGATGTTTGGATGGAATCTCTGATGATCAGCAGGAGCCTCTGGTTGAGCAGGTTTAAGTCTGACGATGTTCCTTTGACTAAGCAGATGCATCATCACCAGGTGCGATTTGTCCCAGACAGCAGAGAAGCCAAACTGCCTCTGAAATTCTCTGCTACATCTTCAATGTTAAATTGACGCTAAAACAGTAATTCACAAAACACCAGATCTGCCCAATATTGCATTTACTTTCAGGACTACCATATGTCATCCTGTAG
>JBAMYA010045373.1:0-11768 GCA_037176975.1 Arrhamphus sclerolepis
TTTATGAAAATCTTTTTGTTGGAAGTTAATTAAGCAAACTGGATATGAGATAATATAATAATACATAAGATAGTTTGTATACAAGTCTTATATACACTTACATTCCCAAGACCAGGACTAGTTTTCCTCTGCCAAGAGTTCATTGGGAGGAGGAAGTTGGTCATTTTCCCCCGTAACAGTTTTGTGATGGCATCTTCTAAGTCTCCTTTGCCTTAGCTGATGTCTCCGCTTGCTGCCATTTAAAATGTGAAAAAAATTAAAAGCACTGAATGCCTTTTTTCCCACCATGTCATCAAAAAAAAAAAATTCTTTCTGGTCGTTGTGGTGCCCCCACCCCCCACTCACCCTTCACCAGTCTGACAATACAGTTGATATTTTCTCTGCTTGATGCTCAGGTACAGTCCTTTAATGGTTTTCTCTTGGTCATTTTGACTGGTTGTTCCTTGTGAGGAGAAATGTATTAAAAATTGTACATATTTATTATATCATCAATTCACACCAAAGTTCATAATC
The DNA here is from genome assembly GCA_037176975.1 of Arrhamphus sclerolepis. Lineage (NCBI taxonomy): Eukaryota > Metazoa > Chordata > Actinopteri > Beloniformes > Hemiramphidae > Arrhamphus > Arrhamphus sclerolepis. Next base: position 514 of record JBAMYA010045373.1, read on the forward strand.
AAGTCTTTTTCAACATACTTCACAAGCACTGAGAAAAATGACTCTTGGAATTGTTCATAAATGGCATTTTCTCCACAGTACCTGCAGTCCACTCTTGAACATCAGACACCCATTGCTGGACTGTGTCTTCCTGTATCAACAACTCTTTGATCAGTTTGTCAAGGTCCTCAGATGCATCGGAAATCCTTTATAGAGTCTGTCAAAAACAAAATAAAGCCAAAAAAAAAAAAAGGAAAAGAAAAAACAAACCCAAAACTTAATATTGGAGTAACAAATTTGAAAGAAACAAGTCAGTGCATCATGAAAAACATTGGTCTGGTGTTTACCTTGATGATCGTTCTGCCAATGTCTGGTCAAGATTTTCTACCTTCCGTTTGTTCCAGCCACTGGTAAGAATGGTAAGAATGTCTGTGTGGGCTTAATACACTACATATTAGACCAGTAAAACGTAAAACAGATAAATCCTAAAATAAATATATATTTACCAGCTTTTGACATGTACTTGGAACATATGGCTGCTCGCCTATAGTTGTACCTGCTCCCTCTTGATTTCGTCCTCCCCATCGCAACTACAACAAACTTGTTTGTTACCTGGAGCACATGATGGGTCTGTGTTGGCGTGGCTGAATTAGTTTGATAAGGAGAATGCAGTATAAGCATTTCAGTACAAAACATGAAAGTAATGAGTTGTTTAAAAAGTTTATAGTCATTTATTATTTCCAGCTCTTGTCCCTAGTTTGACTTTTGGGTAAAAAAGTTATATCTTAACGCCACAATAAACTACTTGAGGACATACAACAAAACTCCAAATTGAGACTGGGTTGTGATTTCCCATCTCCGAGTTTTGGTTTTCAGCATTTGGGTGTGGTTTAAGCTTTGCATTATGACAGTTTTAGTTGTTTGAGAAATCTCAAATGTTTTCTTTGTTTGATGAATGCCAATAATCTGACCCTCATCTGACCCTCCTGAAACAGATTAAAACCTTTTCCACGACCACAGGATGATTCTGACATTAAAAGCTGCAGCTGTCACTGTTGACTCCTCTGGTCTGAAATGACAGCAGTCATTTGTTTACGTTGCAGTGCATGACGGGGGCCCATCGTACGGTTTAACAAGTTATTGTCAATATCAGCTAACAGTAACCACATTGTTGCTGGTGTTGTATTTTTGTGTCATGATTATCAGATTACTTCCTTTGTTGCTTGTCTGCTCTCTCTGTCAACCTTCAACAATAAAGACCACTAGAGCTACAAAGTCTTAATTTCAATGTCTGTTTTACACAGTTATACACCTTTTAAAACAAGTCTTGTTGCTGCAATTGTAAACATTATTTCCACATCCTCTTTTCATGTCAGGTTACTGTAAGAGGATTGCGTCAGAAAGGCATTGTGTGTATTTTTGTGAAGCATGAGTTTCTTCCTGTTGACATTCATGCTGATGCAATAATTATTCTAATTTTTTCCCTGAAGAGCACGTATCAAACAGCACACATCCGCAGCCTGTTTTGCAGTACACTGTTAGACAAGAAGACAGCGCATTCACGCCGGTCTAGAACCCATCTGTCAAAGGTACGTCTCTACTTTTTATGGAAATAGATGACAAACGGTCACTAAAATAGCAGCGGTGAACTGGTTCTGAAGCAAGTGAGTTGATGTTGCTGCTCTCCTCATGTTACCGCTCAGAGTTGAAGGATGGGACATTCCTCCCCTGATCTCACCTCCCAGGACACCGAATGGAACTTTGACTCCTACAGTGGTAACCACAGTAACATCACCAGATATGGGTGCCATCTCGGCAAACCCGCATTCAGCTTCTACGTGGTGACGCAGGCCGTCGCTTCTATAGGCCTTCCTCTGACCATCGTCGCCATCTTTGCTGTTTATTCACTGGTACGTCAACCATGACTGTGATTATACTATATTCAATAATATGACTGATGAGGACAATCATAGGATCCACCTAGATAGCAGGCATGTTTAGATCTTGTGGCTCAGTTACTGTAAGTGTTGTATGGGCAGACTCAGACATGGGTTACACAGTAGGGGTGCAATGGATCAAAAAACTCAGTTCGAATCAGGTCGCATCACGGTTTTGAGTCACGGATTGGATCAATTTTCAGATCAGCAAAAAAAGAAAAAAGAAAAGAAAAATGTAACTCTCCATTAACTTTTTAAAATATTTTTTTTGCCCATTAAAAACATTAAACATTTGGAATTATTAATTGTGAATCCACGTTTTAGATGGGCACTGTGTGACACTGTCACATTAATATAAGTGTCTAATGTTTATTGCACAGTACATGTAAGAAAATAGTATGTATGTTTCTTGGTATTGTGCAGTAATATGATATATTATCCATTGTTTATTTAAGGTATAGATATGGGGCAGTAATATACAGCCCCGTCTCAATGCTGTTCCTATCAGCGCGCACCAAAACATATTTAAGAGGTGTGCGTTAGGTGTGGGCGGCTCCCAGGGTAAAGAGAGCCAGCAGGTGCATGTGAGATTTGGAATACGTGGCGCCAGGGTTGTCCTGTACGGAAGCCCTAAACGGCCATACCTGCATACATTTTATTTCTCCCATTTTCTTGTGATAACGAGATAAGTAATTTGAGAGCTCAAGAAAACTAAGAAAAAAAGTCTCTGCACACTTAGATCCATGCAAACAAGTGTATTTTTCACCAAGTTTTTGGTCTATCGACCTTCATCAGGGCATTGCAATGCCCTTGAGATCTCAAATTAATTATCTCCCTATCACGAGAAAACGGAGGAAAAATAACTCGTTATCACAGGAAAACGGGAGAAAAAAAATGTATGCAAGTATGACCGTTTAGGGCTTCCGTACTTTACAAATCAAAGTTATTTTTTATCTTTTTGAGTATACAAAAAGTCCATTTTGCACTTACCAGACACTGAATTATCTTACTGATGCAGTTAAATGGAAACAAGCCAAGAACTGGTCTCATTTTGGTGCTATATGCAACATTTGGTAGTCGAGTTAAGATGGCAGTGAAGCGAGCAGAAGGACATCCTGAAGAACAGAATGACTGGACACCATAAAGCCAAAACTCCAGCAACGAAGGTCCAGGTGCTCATTTATACGCAGAATTATGCACAAGCGTCTCCAAACTGTTTACATATCGACTCAGTGATTGACACACATTTTCACAATTAATCAGCAGCACTAAAAAATATATTCTGAAGATGAAAGTATGATGTATGAACGTACTACTGAGTGTTTATGGAATAGCAATGAATCACAGCTGGAACACATCTGTGATACTGCAGAACTGACTGTTTCTGATTATGTGGATCTACAAATCTGATACGAACTGAAGTTAAACGTATGACTTAAATTCACCAATTCAGCATCTGCGTTGCCAGTTTCTCCAGTCTCATGAAAGGTTGCGTACAGGTGCGCACATTCTCCCAGCAAGTTTTCCTTTATAGGTCACAATCTCAGTGACCTCGCTTTGCCCGTAAGCAGCGTTTATAAATGAGGCCCTGGACTCCGGAATCAGACCAGAACGGGGACGACATTCCTCCCCTAAAGCTCCAGAAACTGCTCTCTTCACTTCCCAGACAGTTACAGACTTTTGTTAAAAACGAAGACAATGGTTCCAGATTTTTACAGATGTGTTGCTGCCATTAAAGTCAAAATGAGCTAATATTTTCATGAAAGGGTAAAATGCCCTTTTCTTTTCCTCTTTTTTTGTGTGTGTAGGGTTATATTAGTTAAAGAAAGCTGGCTGCATCTCTCAGTCCTGTTGGATCTCCTGACATGTTTGCTCTGTTTGTTTTCTTGTTTTCCAGCACTGAGCAGATGCAGGTTGATGGTTCTGGAGCTGCCACATGACCCAAGTCCTTTATTTCTGCTTTCATCAGCACATGTGCTGGGTGATTTTAGTGAAACAACAACAAAAAATCTAATCAAATCAAATAAATAAAGAGACCAAAGTGGCGACTTCATGATGACTTGCTCATATTGTTACTTTACTACATTTTCTTCAGTTTTTTTCTTTAAAAACATTTCAAAAATGACTGGGTCCTTACAATGTTACCCCGTGAGCTTTACATTCTTGCATGCATAAATCTATGAAAACAAAAATAACTTTAGTGTTGCTATGAGCTGCAACAGCAGATTTTCGGCCGTTACAGCAGAAATAGTTGGTTTGTAACTCGTTAGACTTTTATCATTTAATTTAAGATCTTACCCGTGAACGGTCTGTGTTTGAGATGAACGGACAAAAACACATTGCATCAAAGAACATTTATTTACAACAGAATGTATTATCGTGTTATTAACTTGTTAACAGTGATGTTACTAATCTAAGGTAACTGTGACCAAAGAGATTAATAAGATTAAATAGTATAAATAGATAAAGGAAAAGAAAATTTCCCCTAAACGTGCTGACACTGTTGGTGTGTGGCCTGATGGCGCCATCTGCTGGACTGTAAAAATCATTGCAGGTTCATTCATTCTGACATGTGGACACCAAATGACTGATGATCCTGTTTACATAACCAACTGACAATAAATATTTAAAACAATATTCCAATTAAGTTGAATATAGCCAAAATGTTATGACTGACTAATACAGTTTGTCAAATGCAGTGAATGCAGTTATTTTTTTTTATTATTGACTGCTGTAACACTCTCCTGTCTGGTCTTCTGCTCATTACTGCTGTTCTGAGATCTTTATACTGGTGACCAGTATCCTACAGAATGGACTTAAAAGTGTCGTTAGTTTAAAAAAATGAATTCATAGTATGAGGCCAGAATCCCTTATTGATCTTCTAGTAGAAAATAAACGTTAAGTAGAGCTCTGAGATCTTTATGAGACTGTACATAGATGGTGTAGCTACATACAGTTTAAAGTTAAACTAAACTCTCCTGTTTTCCCGTGCCTTTGTTTAGTTTAATTTCACTGCAGTTTTTAGTCATCTGTTCTAAGCTGTTTTAATCCTTTTCCTGTTTTTTTTGTTGTGATTTTTTCATGCATTTTAACTGTTATTTTTCTTTATTATAATTTTTCTTTCATCTTAACCCCTTTGTAAAGCACTTTGAGTTGCTTTTCTGCATGAAATAAACTTGCCTTGTTTATAGAACATTTAATTGTCTTTTTAGTCATCTGGTTGTTTCTTTTATAGATTGGTTGGGTACTCGTGGCCTTCATTGACAGTGGTTTTTCCATGCTGAAAAAAAAAGAGCATTTTAGCAGGATTTCCCTTCTGATTAACTCAGCAGAAGGTCATTCTTTATTCAGGGACAACAGGAGGGTAAAGAAACTGCTGCTGAAGATGGCTCCACCAGCATCTGTCTTCTGGTTTTTGTGGTTTTTACTTTTTGTCAGTAGAAATATAAAGGACAGGTCAAGTAAATTATTTATATCCTGACATATATTTTTCTGTACACTACACATGTCTAAGCATCTGCTATACTGACAGACAGATGGAAAGACCAGTAGAAAAGAAAGAGGTGACGTGTTTAAAAAAACTGTTGGTGTGTGGCCAGATGGCGCCATCTGCTGGATTTTTAAAGTCACTGCAGGCTACCTGTATAAGAGACTGGATTAGGTACATTTGTTCTGACATGTGGACACCAGATGACTGATGAATGGTCCTGATGTTTTACAAAATGTTTAAACGTCATGTGTGATACCAGAAATGATCATCCCTTTGAAAGAGGTAACTCCAGTGTGTGTGTGTGTGTGTGTATGTGTGGGTGTGTGTGTGTGAAATTCCTCGATCCTCCATCATAGTAAACAAAACCAATGTGAAAGGAAAGTCAAAAGACTACCAGATGGGGTTCACTGTGGGTGCTGTGGCGAGGTTGGGCGTGCATGCGTGTGTGTGTGTGTGTGTGTGTGTGTGTGTGTGTGTAGAGGTACAGTTCTAGTACATGTGAGCAGGCGTTCATGTGCACCGCGTTCTGCAAATCCAAACAATAGAACTGGCAGCGTTATTGTTTCTTTCCATGAGCTTACCCACACTGAAATTGAGCCTTTAGAGGATTAACTTAGCCATGTCCCTTGTTATGGTTGGACTTCTTCTCCAGCGTTTGAGTTGAAAAGTTCTCCTGGAGCTGAGCTTGCCAACTGTGTGGCCTTCTGAATGTTCTATGATCCTGTAGTCCCTGCATGTCAAGGGATGGTGGTCACTGCAGATGGGAGTGGGGGGGAGGGGGGGGGGGGGCAGCGTCAGGTCGTGGTGCTGTTTGTGGAGAATGCTTTTGTTGTGCTTCATCCGTTTCCAAGCACAGAATAAATAGCTCTGCTGAACCAAAGGCATTCGCCTCCCTCACTGCTATGAATGCACCACCATGAGAAACAAATTAGCAGTGGTTTGCCTCTCCTGGAAATTCTGCCTCCTCTTCTGTTTTTCTTTTGCAAGCACTTGTGGGATAAGTGAAAGAAATATTCTCCATCACTCATCCCGTTAAACTTCTAGCAAGGAAACAGAACATTTTCAATGAGGCTTTGGTAGTGGGGGAAATACCATAGGGATTTGTTGCTGAGACACAGCGTCAGGTGACTTTCACGTTTTTTTTTTCTTTTTATCCTTTTATGTACTTGATACGGATATCCATCAGCCTTAGCAGCACGCAATCTTTGGATTTACAGTAGGATTAATGAGGACCTCAAAGATGCTTACAAAGGTTTGTACTAAGAGCTTTAGGTCAACACTTACATGCAGCACGTAGTCCAGTAATCAGAATAAAACGTTATTATCGGCAAAAAGGAACGCCTTTGAAGACTGGTTAAGAGGTGGTGTGTGTGGCTGGACGTTTAGTGCAGCTTTTAAAACACCGACTACTTGGATTTGGTTTTGGAAAAAGATCATAATGCAGCCACACAAAACCCTGTAGCAGGACAGAATTAATGGGGACATCAGCTCGATGCATTCCAGCAGCAGGAAAGCAGGATAACTAGCCTTTTATTACCTCATCGTTTTATGCAGCCGATATGCAAACATCGTGTGGCTTTGAGAAAAATAAATAAATAAATAAATAAATAAATAATGCAGATAGCTGGGGAAGTGAATTGTTGCAGGCTACAGATTTTTCTTTGCACACATCTGCACACTTTTTGAAGGCTTTGACAATGTGTTCTTCATGATGGGCAGTCTAAGCAGCAACATAAGCATAAAGGAATTTCCTATTATGTAAGGTGCAGGAGAAACGACCGGGAAGACTGAAAGACTGAAAGTGATCTAAAGGTTCTATTATTGAAAGAGACAGAGTGCAAAGGGGAATGGAGGGGACACAGACACCCACAACTAGAGACCGCAGAGGAAATCCATATGAGCACTTGGAATATTTCTTTCATGTCTCAGTAAGAACAGCAGCAGGCCACTCGGGGAGGCGGCAGACCCGCCAAGAACATTAACTTTCATTTGAATTCTTCTGTTGAAACTAAGGCTCGCTAATGCTGCTGTAATGCATCAAAGAAACCGAGCTGTGAGTGTCTTTGAAGTGCAGACACCTAATCGTGTTGGCCTTTGTGCAGAAATATAATTAACTCAAAGTAGCACACAGGAACACCCGCTGGAAGGGAACAAGGAGTATCCATGAAGGGAACAAGGAGTATCCATGAGAGCCACAACCATCCATCATTTATACTTGCGTCTTCCTGTTTGGAGCCTCCTGGAATCCATGTACCTTTAGGTGAGAGGCAGGGGTACGCCCAGGACAGGTCCCCAGTCCATCACAGGACCACATCCAGACAAACAAACACACACACACACACTTCTAAGGTTGACCTAGAATCATCGATGCATGAGAACTCTGCACAGAAGGACCCCGGCCATGGATCCAGGAACCATCTGACTGTCAGACGGCTGTAGCAACCACCAAGCCGCTCACTGGAGCAAAGATTTCACAAAATAGTAAAAAGCCAAACGTGCCTTAACGTTGGACGGCCTTCCAAACCTTCCACATGGAAATCAGTCGGTAACTGGGAGTGTTTTATGAATATCTGGATCGACAGGATCATACCCAGAAGTGTGTAATGCTGTAAAATAATAAGACTCCCACTATTTACCTTTATTAAAAAAAAAAAAAAAGTCTGAGCCCTTTTGTGTTGTAATCAATGGATGACGTGCAATATTTGATTATGACGAAGAAAAGTGCTTTGCATAAACAAATGTGTGTTTGCAGTCATGATAACAGCAGCTGCGTTTAAATCATCCTGCTTTCAAAATCCTTGGTTACATAACAGCTTCCTTCTTACCCTTATAGCTGAATCTGGGGGTTTTCAGCTTCCTCACATATTTACGTTTGAAACTTCAAGGGCCTGAAGTGCTGCCGGGAGCACTGACCGACTTGTCTTCGTATGACATGAAACCCCTGCTGACTGCCGAAAGCAAAAGCATCCACTTCCAGAGAGAGAAACAGCATTTGTTCTCTTTTTAGCATTGTTATGCAGATCTTAAGAGTGACAAATGGACTTTGTAAAGAAATATGCCAAACTGTTGTTTGAAAGCAGTCTTTATCATTAAGCAAGACCCTAGTTTCAACCCAAAGAGACTGATGAGAGCAGGTTTTTGGATGTCGTGCTTGATGGCCTTTTTGTATTTGTTTATGTCTCCAGGAGCGAAGTCTTCCTCATGAGCACAAAGCAATATGGGAGCTTGGAGACGGCACATACTGAGCACTGACTGCCACTTCCGTCGTCTTCCATTAGTCACCTGAAAGAAGGCATCCAAAGATTCCTTCTAGGAAACGAGGACTTAATTATCCCCTTGTAGCACAGGACAAGTTCATGCATGGAAACCGTTGTTCCCTGTTTTCTCAGTAGGAGAAAACAGTGAACAAAGACATAAAGGACAACCTTTAAAAAAAAAAAAAAAAAGGAAGGAGGTCAGTTATGAACATTTCTGGCATTCCACAGCTCCAAGCAGCTGCAGGATTTTCTTTAGGGCAAGAAGTCCATCCAGGCCGAGAGCCACCGGAGCAGGACCCTGCAGGAAGCCCTGTTTTCTTCATTATTGACTGAACTGGCTCGGTGCCGACGACCAGAGGAAGAGCACATTAAAGCAAGAATTCAGAATATTGGCAGGCAGGGATATTGTTTAACCTTAAACAAGTAAACAAGTACAAGAGAGTGTGTACGAGAGAGAAGGAAGGACAAAGCAGCTTGACTGCTCTGGAAAGTATTTCCCTTAAAGAGTTTCTCTTTCAGGATACTGGCATTTCCTGTTCAGGGAGACTGTTTGATATTTATGGAAGACTGGCCCAAGAGAGGGCTTTTTTTCTTCTCTTCCCCTTTATAATACTTGGTTTCTGTAAATAGACACGCTGAGATGAAAAGCAGATACTTTAAAGCCAACGTGCTCGACACCGTATATATTTTGGTTTGAAATTTTCTTTTTCATTCACAATACACACAGGTGAACTTTCAAACAAACAAAGGTCCAAATGCTCATCAGCGATATGCAAAATAAAGAAATGAGGGAAAAGGGTTATTACTAATAATCACATTGTTGTCGTCTAACTGGTAGACGCGTGAGGACTTTTAAAAGTGGAGAAAGAAATCAAGAAATTATGTTTTATCTTTAATCTCTTCCATGTGATGAAACAATAGTGTTTCTTCAGTCAGATGCTTCAACAGCTTCACACCAGTAAGAATCCAGTAGACTAGAAGGTCATGCATCTCTTACCTTTTACAATCACTCTTTAACAGGAAAGAGGGAACTGCCTCTTCATCCATTCACGTCTTCTTAGCTTCTTCCTCATTCCACCACCAAGTCTCCTTGTCTCCTTTCCTTCCAGACGACACACCAAGTACTCTCTCACTGTCTTCCCTGATCACATTAGTTGACCTGTCCTGACCAACCAGGGCCCGTCTCCACTCCTCCTTTTTGGTTTTCCTCCACTCCACCGTCCTGTGGCGCCTGGCTACACTCTCACCCACCCAAAGTCCCGTCTCTCAGGCCGAGTCTCTTGCTTTTCCCCTTTTTCTCTCTTCATAAGGACTCTCCTTCCTCCTACGTCTTTGACCAGCAGTAACCCAACTGCCACTGGGGACCTGTAGGTCAACAGTACCGTTAAACCAGACCTGGACCGATCCAGTGTGGGTTTCATGGGTCACAGTTGATGTGTAGATATTTCAAGAGTAATTCCTATGTAATCCCTAATACCTATATTGTTGCTCACATTATCTTCCAAACCTTATCTGGTGTCATTTACATGTGTTAACGAGGAAAATCCAGTCCGTCTCTACATGTATTTGACTCGTAACGATTTATTTCTATGAGGCTTGAGACCAATCTGGAAATATCTGCTGCATCCACTGGTCTTATTGGATCTGTAGCCCACAGGAGTAGAAATAAATAAATTAAAATTTATCCTGCAGACTAAACTTTTGGTTTTAAAAAAAAGACAAAAAAGAGTTTCTACATATTCAGGTTGTGACATGTTGCTGAAACTGTTGGCTTTGCTTTGGCCACAAATGTAAAGATAGAGAAGAACATAACATAACATCTAAAGTTTAACCTGCAAAATGTTAATCGTATTAAAATTCAAATCAGAAATTCACTTTGATATAGGGATTCAAAATCAGCTGATATCCAATGATGATAACAGATTTTGCATCAACAGTCCTTGAAAACGGGTTATAAATGTCAAATTTCCTGTCCTCAGGACATAAAACAGCAATTATGTTTTGCAATAACGTGCCATTTCAAAAGAGCTCAGAATTTGTTAATATGCTCTAAATTCATTTGTCGTTGGACAAATTAAATTTTGAATTTTCAGAAATGATTAGATCAACTAAACACGATAATTCCTCTAATCTCGCAGCCGCATGGTAATCTGGAAAAGGATTATGCTGATGAAACATAAACTTCTGGCTGAAATTAACGTTCACCATCAGCTGTTTGGAATAAAATCAACACCAGAGACTTGATGTCATATTCCTTCTAAGGATGATTGACCCACACACACACACAAGTTTGATACAAAGAGCTCATGTATTTTTCCTTAGTTACATTTAGCAATGCATGCCACCAACATCATTTCATTTTAACATAACTGTCCACGAGGACAAGTGCAAACCTTCCTGAAATTCAAGAGCAGAATATAACAGGAATAAAAGTTAACATACAAAATAATGCAATGTTGTTAACATTCATACATGGGTTTAAAAAAAAAAAAAAAAAAAAAAAAAAAAAAAAATTCCCACCGGTCCAAACCCCTTCCAAAAACGGGTTTTTTTCCCCCAAAACGTGAAAGCTGAAAAAAGGTCGGTGGGGGA
>JBAMYA010045374.1:0-11768 GCA_037176975.1 Arrhamphus sclerolepis
AGTGAGCTGGGATAGGCTCCAGCAGACCCCCGTGACCCTGCACAGGAAATAACGGGTATAGATAATGGATGGATGGATAGTTGTAGGTTGAAACATTATTATTCTTAGTATAATTGTTATTGCTTTAGTTATTGTTAAAGGTGATTGCACAGGTGTGAATGAATGCATGTGGGAGGAGCTTAGTGGATCTGCGCTGGACAATGCAGCCTAGGCAGACTAGTTGAACACAGATCCACAGCGATTGCCATGTGCTCGGGGGTCATGCTCTGGATTTCTAAAGCGCATAGAGATGACTTGTCATAAATAGGCCCTATATAAATAAATTGAATTGAACTGAATTGATGAAATAAATTAAAAATTCTGAATTGTTCAATACATGTGCTTCCCTAACCGAGAGCACTGTACTGAACAGTTCAACACAGATACATACATGATTGTGCCTCATGCACTGTTGCATATAAACGTGTGTGTATATGTATATATACATATATATATACACACACACACACACACACACACATACATGCATACTTTCATAAGTACTAGGGATGTAACAAAATATGAAGATCATGATTTATTTTATTTAAAACAGTGCTAATTTCCACGTGTCGTCCCCAACCCAGCTGATACAATTTGATACAAAAAAAGCCAGATGCTATTCAATAAATATAAAAAATAATTCAAACACCATCAAATATACAATGTAAGAGCATACACAGGCAACCACTATCAAGTCAATTTCATAACATCCTTCACCACAGATGCCACTCACTCACATCCACTCACATTCAAATAGGTATTCAAACCAAAGTGTTTTGGTTCGTTGTCTTCAGTTTGGTACACAGCTGTGCACGGGTAAGTTTCTGGAAAATGTGTGTTTATATTCCACAGAGCCACCATTCTGATATTAAAACAGAAAAAAAATAGTAATAGTGGTGTTTGTGGTCACATAGAGACACAAGTTTCAGAGATAAAGCTTGGGAGGAAGTGGGTGAATCTGGTCTGACTGGTCTGAATTTGGTCTGAATCTGGTGTCTGTGTGGCTGTAGACAGCAGTTATGTGTTGCAGGCAAACAAGCTATTTTGAGCCCATGTTTTTGAATTTAGCTGCTGCTATCAACTCTATGTAGCAGCAGCTGTCAGAAGAGTAGACCAACATGGAGTGCAACAGGGTCTTCTTCCATTCAGCTCACAAGTTAATTTTTATGGATTTTCTCCAGAACCCGCTTTCTGAAACGGACCTCAGCAGAGTCCATGGAGCATTTTCTGCTCAGTGTTGATCACTTCCAGCTCCATCCCTCCGTCTCCGTTCCTCCCTGGGGTCCGTGTCAGAAAGGAGGTCCAACATAATCAGAGTTTCTCCATGACCCACTTTCTGAGTTTGTTTCAGAAAGCGTTGTCAGGTCTGTGTGGCTGCTGTTTATTCATCTGATGACTACAGACAGGATAGCAAGCTGCTCTCTGGAAAAAGAAATGCTCCGTCCCCTGTTGTCCTGGAGGTGAACTGCTTTACAATTCTCAGAGCAACGAACGTCTCCATCAATCCGACTGTGTGTCTGTCATGCCTGTTCCTCCTCCTCTACACAGGTCAGCTTCCCCACTATACTGATCACTAGCCTAGACTACAACTCCCAGGATCCCTCTGTTCATACCAACATGGACTGCACCTTTGTCCTCATTATCACTCTCATGTGTTGCACCTGTGTCTCTGACTATTTATACTCAGTATCACCACCACCTCCTCGTGTAGTCTTGTTTGTTCATGTCATTACATGTTTACTGGTCTACATGGACAGTGTCATTCAGTGAGCTTCTCATTAAACTCGCCTGCTGTTTTCCAAACAATCATAGTGTCTACGAAGTGACGGAGTTGGAGAAACACTTCAAACATGCTGGCTGACTTGAAACAGCACCATCCAAGTGCACTTTACTCATGGAAATATTTTGTTAACCTCCACAAACAAGCAGAAAGGATTTTAGTTCTGTAATATTTTTATATATTTTTCATTCATCTGATAATATTTTTACTGAAAAGCTCATGTTATTTATATATATTTTTGTGGTTGAAAATAAATAGGTTGTTAATTAACTTATTACCAGGCAGCACTTCACCAAAGTATTCTGTATTTTATTTTCATCTGTTGTTTTTGAGAGCAGCTTGACTAAAATGTGTAAATGTTTGTTTTATAAAAGTTCAGAATAAACAACAAGAAAGTTTGTTTTGCATTTTTTTTCCCATAATGTACCGAGAAAATAAAATAAACCAAAACCTCAAGATCGAGGTACGTACCAAACGAAGATTTTTGTGTTTCGTTACACTCCTAGTATTTGTGTAATATATTTAATGTTCTTATTCAATGTTTACCAGTTAATGTTTAGGATGCAAAGGAAAGGCACAAAATGGTTTAGAAAGGCAGGAAAGAGGAAAGAAAATGAAACAAAATTTAAATAAAATAAATTAATAAACTTTCAGTGTATCTGAAAAACTAATTTTGACAGAAAAGGATTAAAACATATTCGAATACACAGATAAAAACAAAAAAATCTCTGAATGAATTCCACATCACTGAATTCAGAGGCGAGGTTTTTCCGATGCATATCACTTTTAAAGAATTAATCCACTCATCTTTCTTGACCAAACTGTAGTTCAAATATGGTGGAATTCATGTGACATCTATCTATCCATCCATCCTTGTTTTATCTGTTGGAACAGATCAATTTCTATAAAAATTGGACCATGTTGCTAGAACAGCCTTTTTTACACTGTCAGAGAACAGGCTATCTAACATTGATGAACCACCCTTTATGAAATCTTTTTAACATGTACTCAGGACACAGACAACTAAAAGAAAAAGGTTTGAAATGTAATTAATTCATGTTGCAATCAGCCTTGTCAATTGCTACATCAATACTGCTAGTTGGTCCTGATGATCTAGCTGACGAGGGCTGGAAGTGTCTAACATGTATGCATGTTTCAGGCCAAACCAGACAGGAACCTTTATGCACTATGATGATGTTAGCTATGTCCCTTTGTGCATGGGCCTCTAGGCTGTAGTTCCCCTTTGTGCTGACAGGGGACTACTACCGATGGTGGGGGGAATCACTGGCACACCTAGGGAGGCCGCCCATGACAGTGGCAGCACCGCTGGAGAGGACCCATGCCGGACCGGCTGGTGCCGTCGTCTGCAGTCAGTGGGCATGAACCACTCCCCTTGATCAGATCACATTTTCTTTACGACTGAGCTAAATCCAATCAGAATCTCTCAGTTGACGTGTTTACATGATGCATTTTTATCCCTATCAGCCGTTTATTCCCAACATTTTGTGTTCATGTAAACATAGCAACTGTGATCTGTTGTTAGAGCAAGGAGCAGGTGGAGGGACATCTGGAAAGGAGGAGGAACATATGAAGAGGTGTAGAAACAGCTTGAGAAGAGGAGGAACATCTGGAGAGGTGGAAGAACATCTGGAGAAGAGGAAAGGGTTAGGTTAAGGTTAGAGTGGAATGAAGATCAGCTGCAGTAGACAGAATCCATGAGTGAATGAGAGGGACTAGAGGAATGAGAGAATTCCAGGAGATGAAGGAGGACTTCAACGGTAATGGAAAGAAAAAAGAGAAGGAGGAACTGGTGTAGAAAAGGGGGATATAAAAAGAGTACGATTAGAACGAAAAGAAAGGTGTAGAAGATGGTGGTGAGAGCAGATATGATGTCTTCATTAGTATCTTCTAGTTGATGTGGGGCTTTATTCCACCTGGAAGCACCTTTGATCAACCAAGAACCTGCTGGAGCTCCAGAACAGCAGCATCTAGCTTACATAGGTCACACTCACGTTTACTGGTGGCAGTAAATCTTATCAGGAGGGCTGGTAAAGACTTCCCGACAGAAGCTCTGCATGATTTCAGTCAAAGGTGTGGCCCATCAGAACTGAACCTCAACGTTCAGGTGTTGTCGTCATGTGATGACAGCAGTATAATTTCTACAAACAAATAGATTATAACCCTAACCCTGAATTATGGAAATGTTAATGTAATGTATCACACTCTTATGGCAAACTGCTATTTACCAAAGATCTCCAGAGAGATGATCAACATCAAAGGTTTATTCCACTTGTGCACAAGGAGAAACTGTCTCAGATGGTAAAACACACATCCTGAACAGTCCTGAGACTGGGACATTTATACTGGTTTATCTTTACATTCTTGTATGTCTCAACAATGAAACGAGAAACACAGACACATGGTGATCATAAACCAGGAGCTTCTCCTGAGTCCTTGGTCACTGGATAAAGTGTAGAGAAGACTGTAAACTTCTCTCTGTTCCTTTCTGGTCTCTGATGCCTACGTACTTAGACTCTGGTCTCCTGATGATCAGATCCAGAGGTTCTCTGCTCTCAGCTGGGTCACCTGGTTCTGACCTCCTCTCTTAGATTCTGAAGGCTTATGTGTCTTTAATAATTGTAGAGCATAACTGAGTGTAGATTAATAAATGAATAAACCTAAATGTAAGTAAATATAATATACATCTACGTGCAATTAATAAAATTAAGTGTAATTAATAATTTTTCCTCCACACGCCTCTCTTTTGGTCATATATAAACATATTGGTCTCCAAACTACTAGCTGAGGAATAAAATAACAATTAGCAAAGGTCTCTGAAATTCAGGACATTATCAACACACAATCAACATCAATAATTACCTTTCGAAGGAAACATCAATCAACAAAACTTCAACAATAATCACCTTAATCAAATAAACCACACAATCAACATTATTTCATTACTGCCATGCAGTGGGGTGTATGGTGGAGGACCTAGATGCAGGAGAGCAGGTGGGAGGCAGGAATAATCCAAAACTGATATTTAATTAAACTAAAAACGCCAAAGTAGGAAAATACAAAAGGAACTCAAAACTCCGAATGAAGCAAGGCAAAAACACAAACTCAATCCAGGCAGGAACATGAGAAGCAAACGGCACGGACAAGCAAGGAGGGAAAGAGACAAGACAGTATACAGAAGAAGGAGCTGAGGAGACACATCAGTGGGACAAGGACCAGGAAAGTCAAACAGAACATAACCAGACACAGACAGGACTTCAAAATAAAACAGGACGTAAAGCTGACATAAACAGTCAAGGACAAGAAAAAAAAAAGATACAAAACACCAACACTGAAAAAAATCCCAGAACCAAAACCATGACAGAACCCCCCTCCAAGGACCCAGACGGTTCAAAATATAAAAAAAAAAAAACCACAGGGAAGGTGAAGGGGGCCTGAAGGAGGGAACTAGGCCCAAGACAGTTCAGATGGTCTCCCATGATGCCAGGTGCGAAACCGAGACAGTTCAGGGAGGCGCACTGGACTAGGAAATGGCAAAGCCTACAGGAGTGGAGACAGAGCTGTGGAGGACATCTACAGTAGTGCAGACGGAGCTCTGGAGGACGTCTACAGGAGTGGAGACGGAGCTGTGGAGGATGTCTAAGGAGCTGCTAAACCACCACTCTCTGCTGGATTACTCCCAGATGGTAGTCTCCAGCCTGCTCGTACGTCTCTTGTGTAACTTCACTTCTTTGTGACTCTCCTGGATTCCTAAGATCTTCAGTGAAAGACCTGAACCTGTCTCCAGCCCAGCTCACTTCTCTGTTGTCTCACCCAGGTTCTCAGCTGTCACTCACATGCTCACAAGCCAGAATCTCCTTACTTGCTGCATCTCCGACACCTCATCTGCCTGCCCGCTCGCTCCAGCTTCACCTTCAGTTTTTCCCAGACCTTAAAGACTCACCACAAATCCATTGATTATCTCCACCTGGATCCTGCTTATCCCACCTTCCTTCTGCAAAGTCCTCCAAGTAACTGTAAGCACCTCTTTCCTGCGAAGAATCATCTTTCCACTCATCTCTCTCCAGTCGTTAATTTGTCTCTTCTCCATCAGATGAATGCCGGACCCGACTCAGACAGACATCACCAGCATCATCCTTATTCTGGTGCATGGTGTAAATAAATCCCTTAAATTAACCTGTTTCTGAGGTTGATTCTGCATGTGGGTCAGACAGCTTCCACCCAGCATGTCAATATAAGGCTTTTTCTTTTAACATTAACTTTATTTACTAAACTTTATATTTTTCTATTATTTATGATACGTGCGAATGAGAGACTTCCTATCATAGTCTTTGTCTACATATTTAGAGGATAAAGCTGATTCTGGTGTGTGTGAGTGCTGTTTTTCAGTCTTTACCACCTTCCTGAGGGGAACAGCTGGGTGGGATGTGTACTTTTGGATGCTGCAGTCGTCTCTGTATCAGCAGGACCTTAAAAAGGTCCTCTGAGGAGATGAGAGCCCAGCCAATGATCTTCAGTGGTATGAAGATGATCCTCCGGAACATTGTCTTCTCCTGAACAGTGCAGATGGAGAACCACACTGGGATGCAATCTGTCCATACACCTTCTATGAAGCAGCTGGAGGACAGTGTTGTTTTTCAGGACCTTCAGGAAGGGAACTCTCCTTTCTGTTTTCTTATTTTTCACCTTCTACTCTTCTACTCTTCTATTTTTGCTCTGTGTTTTTACGTTATATATAACCCTAACCTTAACCCTGTAATTCACTTTTTACCTGCCACACAAAACATTCCTAAATCATCTGCAGTCAAAAATAGGGCAGGAGGGTAGGGGCAGGGGTCAGTTGTACTGCTGTAACAACAGATTGCTCCTTGCTCGTAACTTCTCTCTATTGTTACATTGCCTGTCTTCTAACTGGGTTGTGGATTAGCAGACAGTTAAACAATTATCTAAATCATCATCTAAAGATCTAAAGGACAAAAGGCATGTTGTCGTCATTGACTGATCATTTCTGCAGCTACATGGATAAAGTTTTTGTTTCTGTTTTTACTGCAGGAAGTTTTTAACAGCAAACATACTGTAGATGTTATCATGTCCACCAGCTCCACCAGTCTGACCAGTTGTAAACCAAACTGAAAGCAGAAAACATTGTTTCCAGTTGAAAGTAAATGAAACAATGCTGGAATGACAAAAAAAAACCCACAACTCTGTCCATCTTGATCTAGTCTTTAACCTCATTGACTCTCAAACAATCATGAAAAAAATTGGGTTCCATCACTCTCTCCTTAAAGGAGGAGGAGAGTTCACAAATATTGGACATCTACTTGTTAGAGTTTAAAAACCACAAACACACGTTACACTGGTTCCCTCAAAAGCTTAATTTAAGATGGTGGATTGTATGACTCAGAATAAACCATTGCTTTTTTATGACCTTTTATTGATAAGTTAGGGAAATATGGATCACTCTGTTGTTATCGTGTTTTATGACATGACCTAGTTTTTAATGTGACTTTTCAGTGTGGTTACCAGTAACTGGTGTTACGACCTGGCTCACAGGCGCAACATAAAACGGAGACTGAACACAGGTGAGAAGGTAAAGTATCTAACCTAACCAACAACCCAGCAGCAGCGAGAATAGTGCCTAATGTGAACCACACCAGGCAGGCACAGGTGCAGCCAATAAAGTAATTAACGTCACACCTCTGCACTGCTGTGGCAGAGCCAGCAGAAACACAGAAGAGCGTTATACTGGGAACAATCACTAAACAGACACACCAGACCCATAGACCAACCAATCACCTTGTGTTATCTGACCTGCAAGAGCATTGTAGGTACAGTATTTACATGTGTTTAGAGACAGACATGGACATTTATCTACATGACTCAATACTGCAGCGCTTCATTTCTTTCTGCAAGTTGGTACTCGCTTTGCCAACATTGACATGGGGCTCCACCTAAGCTATGAGTGGCTGAAAAATGCCTCCACATTGGCCCCATGTAAATGGCTTCGATGGTTGTGAAATAGGTGTCTTATCTGGGGCCCACTAGGGCCAACTACATAAAAGCCACTTCACATTTAAACAGCCTTGAAGTGGCTGTAGAGCCAACCTTTGACAATTGGCAGACTGTCAGCCCTGATCTAAACTGATATCCAAACTGATTGTTCCTCTTACTGATTAAGTAATACAATTCTTGGGTCTGGAGATGAAAATCAACCATCCCCAACAAAACCATTTTCTGCTTCCATGTTCCATGTGTTGTTGAGTTTGATTTGAAATACACTGAAACAAAGAAATTCAGAACAGTTGTAAGAAAGGTCCAGAACAGGAGATGTCAGAAATTATTTATGTAAAGTTTCTTTAATCCAAATAGATTTACACCCATTATTCCAAAGATATATGGATTATAAAGTGATGAATCACATTCAAACGATGACCTGGAAACGTGCCTGATCTAAATATGTTTAGTTAGAAGTCACGTGAAAAGGTTATTCATCAACTCTTCTGCAATTCACTTCAGTTTTATCAATATAGAGTATATTTACAAACAAAGTTCTCTAGGCGCTTCTGACAAACCCAGAGCATGACCCACGAGCACATGACAGTGCTCAACAGTGGCAGGAAACAAAGTTAAACATTATGAACACTTTATAACAAGTCATACCAGTAAATACATAGAACACACTTTCTCCAGTTGTGCTCCACATAACAGATCCAGAAGTCGACACTTATATGAAACTATACACACACTGGCATCAAAGGACACCTTGAGTCTGGAATTTATGACATCCATGTCTGTTTCTCGTCTCTTTAAGATGAAGAACTTCTAGGAACATGTAAACACTTCTGATTAACATCACATCAAACATCAGTTTACCGATTGCTTCTCAGGAAGTTTCCTGACTTATTTTCTGCTGAACATTGTTGGCTTGATCTTGTCACTTGGCTATAAAAGATGATTATTAAAAAAAAAACAGACAAATTAATAACCCTTTTGTATCTTAATAAGAGACACTTAAAAATGAACATGGATGTCACTAAAGTTTGGCAAATCAGCCAGAATTGTGATTTCTAGGAGTTTCTTGGTCTATTACTGCATTTGTCCACATGCTCTGCAACTGAGTCGTACACACATGTTGTCATGGAAATAAGAAAAGTGTAGTATGGAAACAAATGAGAAGTCCTTCCTCATCATACAATGAAACACTTTTCTACAGAAACATCTAAACTAAAGCCTGTTTCATCTACTGTGCAGTTAGTTTGTACAGCAACAAATCAAAAACATGTCAAACATTAATATTGGTTCATAAAACCTACATCAGCCAAACACACTGGCTTACAGTTTCTGCAACACCTTCCCTCTGACAGGAAGTTAGTGTCTTAAACGGTTCTTCAGGCAGCTGATGATGATGATTATGATCACATGGCCACGCCCACCTCATCAACCTTCCAGCCACTGGAGTTTTTCCCAAACTTGTAGACGAGCCTCCTGCCATCCACCCTCTCCAGAATTTCCCTCTTGTAATAATACCTGGAGGGAAGACCAGTCGGTTAGCAAAACATCTACATTCTCCACACTGGTTCTCTGAAAGCTGCTGGTAGATCATTCATTCCTTTTCTTTAATTCAAAAAGTGCCCATTTACAACAAAGCATGTTTACATTAACTGCTCTAATTAACTTTTTACCAGCTGGTAGCTGTCACATGACTGGAAGGAGTGGAATGATGGAGACATTTCTGGTTCAGGTTCTGGTCTGTCATGGTTCCTGAACTCACCTCATGGCCCGGCTCAGCTTCTCGTAGGTCATGCTGCTGTTCTTCTTCTTCTGTCCCCACATCTGGGCCACAGCCTCAGATTTGAGGAATTTAAAGACCCCCTCCCGGCGGTCCTCCCACTTCATCAGGCCCTGGTTCCTCTCTGGGTGGATCAGGATGTCCCGGATGAACTCCCAGAGGTGGGTTCCTCGAGGAGCTGCAGTGAGTGAAGGTTCAGCTGAGCGTTTGCATGTGATGACCACATCAGTGCTGAGATAATGCTTACCGTGTTTGCTCTTCTTGGGACCGTCATAGAGGCTGCTACCATGGTCTCTGCTGACTTTTGGAGGTCGTCCTCGTGGTCGCTTCAGTCTGGACTCACTGTCTTCTTTTTTGACATGCACTTCTGGGAACAAAACAGGTGACTGTTACTCAGATAATCCACGACCATGCTGAACCTCAAGACTCCAGATTTACTTACTGGAGATGCGAGGGTACGAGAACTCAGGGTCTGATTCGCTGCTGCCAGACTCAGGAGAGCTGATGTAACCGAACACGCCGCCTGGGTACATAACAGACGCAATTCAGGTCAAACCAACACCACCAGGAGGACAAGGTCCAGAACAAAAGCCAAGAAAGATGGAGACTAACTGTTGGAGGAGGAGCTGAACTCGCTGTCAGACTGATTATCAGACAGATACTCTGCCTCATCTGAGGTGGCCGTCACCGCTTCCACATTCAGACTCATCAGGTCGTAATCATCCCGGAAATCAAAGTCTTTGCTGCTCATGGCTTCATCAGCTGTGGATGAAGGACACATCATCGTCATCATCACCATTATCATCTAGCATCCTGGATCTTCTGGATTTACATCACGATATAAGTTCTCTTTTCACAGTAACGGGTCAAGAACTAAAGAGATGCTCATTTATTTGAGGAACAATCTATGTCTGGTGATCAGTAGAAGAGGTTCAATCCCTAAAATTCAAATTACTCATTAATCTGATCTTTGAATCCAAAAAGAATTCTTTTAAAGACTGATAATGTTTCGGCATCATTTCATTCTCATAAATTCCAGATCAATGTCACATTTTTAAGAAAATCATAGCAAATTCAAATTTTTAAATAAATAGAATTAAATACCATTTTATCTCAGCTGTTATCATTTCAAATAAGCAAAGTTTTTTTTTTTTAAATATATATTGTTGATTCAATGTAAAACCTTTATTGGTTGTAACCAGAGCCAGATCCTTACACTGACCAATCCGGATGGTGCTGAGCAGTGGGAAGTTCAGGCTGTCCAAGAAGCTGTCCAGAAGCTGGCAAGTCTCATTCAGTTCTTGTCCAGACAGGCTCTGCAGCTCTGGAACACAAAGATGGATGAATCACTGCTGGGATTTTTGGATTGGGATTAAAGTTGGGATTAGGGTTGGGAATAGGGTTAATTTAGATTGGAATGGCATATAAAGCAGAAATTGGGTTACCATATTTGGTCTTGTGGTCCTGTAGGTTCTGGTAGAGCTGAGGGCCAAGCTGAGGGCCAAAGAGTCCACTCATGTGGTCCTGATTCAGGTGGCAGAGGGTGGCACCATCCATGGTGCAATATGTCAGATTCAGTGTGCTGGCATCAAACTGGCTGCTGTCAACATGGTCACTGATCCACTCCAGAACCTGGTCTGAGGTCCAGGACTGAGGGCTGACTTGCCAGTACCACTGAGCTGAGCAAGACACCAAGAATGATCGTGAGGTTCTGATCCATCAGTCATCATTCCAGACTTCATCACACTCAACACGCAACTGTTGTGCGTGTACACGTGTGTGTGAAAGAGACTATTGTGAGTGTGTTATACTAGCATTTAGTGTGTGATGGCTTGTGTTGCATTTGGCATGAAAATTGCTTGATAAAGTTTAATTTGATTTAAAACTTTAAAGTCCTCTGTAAGGCTGCAGGGATTGGGCAAAATGATGATGTTCTTTATCGCAGGATGTGTGCAGTATATGTTGTGTATTTGTATGTGCAATATTTTGTAATGTGCAATGTGGTTTATGTGGAATTTGTAATGTGTCCAAAACAAATTTCCCCATGGGGACAATAAATTATTTATTGTGTGTTTGTGTGTGTGTACATATATATATATATATATATACACACACACACATATATATGTATACGCACACATA
>JBAMYA010045375.1:0-11768 GCA_037176975.1 Arrhamphus sclerolepis
AGAAGAAATACATGAACATGATCCAGAAATGCTGCCCTGAAGCTTATTAAAAATGTGCTGAGGTAAAACTGTCCTATGGTCAGACAAATAAAAATATGAAGGTCTGTAGAACATGGACACTGTATCTCCCGGCTTATTGGCTCTCTGGTGCATTAATGTCTGTGGAATGGGCATCTTACACATCTGGAGAGAAAAAAAATAATATTGCTGAAAGATATATCCAGGTTTTGGATTGCTCCTATTCAAACAGCATATTTTTTTTCAGGGAAGGGATTAGATTATAACTTTATAAATCTCTTAGGGAGGTTCTCTCTGGCAAATTAGGGATTGTCTTGCATCTTTCAGCTGAAGCACATACTGCATCCATGGCAAAAGCACATCTTTGCAGCAAAAACCCAGGTGCACCAACTGAAAACTTTTGATACATTAATTGAAAAATATGACAAAGAGGACACAGGACTGTCGAAACAGATCAAATCACTTATCAGACAAGAATAGTACATCTTTCCTCTCTCAAAATTCCAGCATCTGGTCTGCTCAGTTCCTAGATGTACATATAGGAAGAGGGAATGCACCCCGACTTTGAGCTTTCTAAGTCATTGCATTTCATTTGTATGTACATTTTACAGTCTCAGCATTTTTTTATAATTGGGGTCATAAGACGTTTTCATACGTGTTGGAACAGGAACATATGTGGTGCTTTTTGCAATGGTAAAAGGTGAGCTTTGTGTTTTAATAAAGAAATCAGGAAGCAAATACATTGTATATGGAAGAAGTTGATTATTTCTAACTGAATAATGAAAATGCATTTCAAAAGAGAGTGGAGGAAAAAAAACAGTTAGCAGGTGTTTTTTAAGAGAGTGTAGTCAAGTAGCTGCTGGATCTCCAGGAAAAAAAAATCACATCATAAACCAACTGAATGGATCTTCAATGACTCATATTTTCTTAGTTTTGAAAGCTGTGTGTATCAGTTTATGAAAAGCAGTGACAGATTTAAAAAAAAGCCTGAGAGATCTCAGAAATATTAAAGGCAATAAGTGGAAGAGAATCTCACTCAGACTCCCTTCTGATCTTCCTTAAACACAGAGCTCTGTTTCCCACATACAGAGACCTGAAAAAATAAATCTCCACTAGCCCCTTAAATGATCCATTTTCCCCTCTCATCTTCAGAGCTTTCTCCTGCTTATCTTTTTATCCAGCTTTAAACTACCACACTCTTTGAAGCGAGCCACGGTTCACCTTTTCTATGGGTTTTCTAGCATGCTGCTGTTTCAGCAAGTGCCAACTAAATTAGGAACAATATAAGACCAGTGCAGCAGGAACACTTTCCACCCAGAGGGGAAAAAAAAAAAAAAACAACTTGAGAGGGACAGAGGATGATCAGCATTTTAAAACATGCAGCTACTTTGGCTACAACTGCACTTTTTGTTCTCAGTGATTATTTTCTGTCCAATCTAATGAGCTGCAGGATATTGAGGTGGTGAGTTTACATGTCAGTCTCATATTTTGAATAAGCAGTTCTTGGTCAATCTTTGCCATCCTCAGAAAACCCCTCAACATTTTCAACTTAAAGGGATTGTTTACAAATGCTTCTGATGCTTTATTTACTTACATTCCAGTCCCTCAAGGATCTTGCGTAGGCTTTTTTTTTTTCCTTTTCCTTTTCCTTTTTTTGTTTTCTGCCTCCACGCAAAACGGTTTCTAAATGTTGCCACGATGCCTCCACCAGAGCCTTGGGCCAAAACAGGTTCTGTTGGATCACACACTATGTACAGCTTGTGTCCACCATCGCCTGTGTGTCCCTCCTTGTATCCTTTCTGGAATACTGGATGTCCCTCCTGGGATGGGGGAGAAGGTTGACGAGCCAGCTGCTGGCGCTGCCAACACTCCTGCAGTGGCATTTAAGGAGCTGTCTGGCGGTCAGAAACAACACCCGTCACAACTGGTTTGTGGATCGCTGGAGGGGCACTATGTCGGACCATGGGAGAGGAGCTGGCTGTCATCAGATAGTCATCATTGGGGGATGTCTACATGGAATAGGCAGTTGGCGGTAGGTGATACTTATTTTCTGCTCTCCAAGCGTCCTCCCAGGCGGACAGCCAGGTAGACCTCTGCAAAGGTGATCACCGTCTTTATGTAGTCCGGCTGATGGCAGTGCACCCACTCAAATGTATCGGTTGGAAGTCCTGCCATGAATTGCTGAAGTATTATCTTATCCAGCGTTTCCATCTCTCCACCAGTGTTCCCCAGAATCAGCCAGAGCTGCAGCTTTTTTCAGCCACAGGGCATGTACAAATGAGACATCTGTGTGGCCGAGGACATCGTCACAGAAGCAGAGGTGGTAATCCTTGGGGGAGAAACCCATCCTATCAAGAATCGCTTGCTACAGGCCAGGGAAAACCACCTGACCTGGTTGGGGGAGAACCACTACCTTTATATCCCCAGTCAGGAGTGGAGGACTCATCCACAACCATTCCCCTGCAGTCAGTGGCACACCTTCGCTGTTGCTTCAAATACATCCAGGAAGCTAGGTGGGTCATCCTCCAAGGTCAAGCACTGGATCAGTTGTGAAACTTGAGCAATTGCGGCACGCACAC
The DNA here is from genome assembly GCA_037176975.1 of Arrhamphus sclerolepis. Taxonomy (NCBI): domain Eukaryota; kingdom Metazoa; phylum Chordata; class Actinopteri; order Beloniformes; family Hemiramphidae; genus Arrhamphus; species Arrhamphus sclerolepis. The sequence continues at coordinate 2,598 of JBAMYA010045375.1, forward strand.
AATTCAGTAATGCAATGTTTTTTATTTTATATATTCCAGTTAGTGTGGGCCTCATTTACACATGGTGTGTAAGCAGGAATCTGCGCTTAAACTTTGCGTGTGAACGTTTGAGGCACAAATCTGGGATTCATCAATATTTTCTTATCTGAATTTGTTCTTACTCTGCGAATAAATTCAGAACCTCTTCAGACCAAGCATACGCACAAGTGAGGAAAGCCGAACTGACTTAGAAAAAAGCCAACTCAGACATCTTAAGTACATGCAGAGCATATAAAACCACATTCATTAAAAAGAGATTTATCTGACATTTTTTCAAATCATTAAAATGGAAAATGATGAATGACTTATCAGCTGATTGCCAAGTCGTGCTACTGTAACTATACGATTCTCTGGAGCATTTAAATCACCCTACATGCCATTGGGACAGCTTCTTCCATCAGGCTGTCGGGGCACTCACATCCCTCCCCGCTCTGCCCCCATTTTCTCTGCACTTTCAACCAGGTTTATAAGCTCACAAATGTTTACATGTTACATACTGCCCTGTTTGCACAGCCTTTTTGCAGCCACCAGTACCTCATCCACTGCATTTCAGTGTCTTGTTATTTATATTTATATTTTTTTCTGTTTACTGTTTATTATTTTTTGTCCTTTGTCAGGATAATATATATTTATATTAATATTTTTCTCCTTGATACTTTCTTTAAAACATTTTTTACCCAGTTTTTTATTTTTTTATTTTTTTTAACTGTTTGCATTATTCTGGGTTGTCCAGCAGACAGAGTCACGGAATTTCAATTTCTCAGTATGTCTGAGTATGTATTGCAGAAATTGACGATAAAACTGACTTTGACTTTGACTTGACTTCTCATCTGATACCTCATCACATGCAAGTCCTGCCCACCCTCACAGACCAGGCTGGGATTTCACAACCCTCTCTAACCCAAGTCATCCCATGGGTATTAAATGGCACCTGAGGCTATTGTCTGATTTATATAAAATTTCCATATGATGAACAAAATCAGACCAATGTAAAGAGGGGTTTCCATGGCATAGCTGTAATGCCAAATAAACAATAGACTACACCCATGTACACATTATAACTCCATCAATTGACTCAGTGCAATACAAAGACAGAAAAAAAAATTCTAACTCCAACATGCAGATTATCTGTAATAATCTGTCTTTTAACAAACTGTGAACTGTACTTCTCACGGAACTGCTTCATTCATTCATGAGTCAACTCCAGGCAATCAGTGTCCTTAAGTGTAGAAATGGGGGTGTGATTCTGATTGAAAAACATACATGCGGTCATATAAACAAAATTGGCCGGTGCACAAATTCCATGACTCCCATGATGATTTTGCACACGCATTTATTTTGTGTGAGAAGTAGGAACATTTGCTCGCACATTTTCGCAAAAGAGGCCCATTGTCTCTGTTGTTGTGGTCCATCTCCAGCCCCAGAGCAAGTGTGCTACTGCATAAAATAGAGGGACAAAGATTACTCATGCAGCACAGATTTGTCTTTTTGTCCCTCATTGGTGCTGTTTCCTTAGCCCCCCATATCGCATCTCCTCCTGCAGCTGAGCAGAACCACACCCAGCCACCACACTGACATTCAGATGTTTGGGATCTCTGCCACCAGCACAGCACACTCCGTTGGCCTGACAAAGGGAAAGTATTGCATTGCGGTAACATATTGTACACCAGCATTAAGGTCTCTGCTAGTTGGCTCACTAGTTGGCTGTATATGTATAGTTGTTGCAGCTATCCCAGAGAAACCAAAGAGGACCAGGAAAATTTGACTGATTTTTAATCTGGTTATAATCCAGACCGACCAAGCAAGGGTAGTTAAATCTTGGACAAGTTTTTACCCTTCCACAGAACAGCCAAGAACAAAATGACAAGCTACATAATGACCAAGTGAAGGCTGAGAAAGGTAAATCTTACATTCACTTTAAGTCATTGATGGGAGCCATGTGAAGAAATGGAATGTGATAGCTAACTTGATGTGTGTCTTCTTTTGCCCATGTTTTGATTCACATTGACGATTGAGAGTGATGTGTTCCGTTTAAACTCGTGTCTTCTGTGTTGGTTCGTGTCAAGTTGTGTTTCAAGCAACTGTAACTTTGTGTTAGGTGGTATTAACTTATTTAAAATCTGTACTTTGTCCATTAACATTGTGGTTGTAGAAGTGTCTGCATGCTTATACTTCTGAGCTAGCTTTTTTTTGAATTTTATTCATTTTTTTCTTACACAATTTTTGTCCTGTTTTATTGTTTATAATTTTTTACAGTCTGAATTGCTTTACTTTGAAACATAGCCTTGCATACAAACAAAAATGCATAAAAGAGTGAATTAAAATACTAAATCCTTCACCATGCTCAAAACATTAGCAGAACACATTTCCAGTGGATTTTTCAACTTGTTTCCACATCTAGTAATGCAGACCACTTCTAGCTGAAAAACAGTTTGTACATATTGTTTGTAGATATTGATGATGATTTAATTTTAACATAGATATCACCGCAATTCCATATTTGAAAATGTTACTACTATTAAAAAATTGGGCGGGTCAAATTGGGTGGGTACTAGTTATTCATGCCTTAAACAACTTGTAGTATTAGTTACTGAGTTTGGAGAGCAAAGAAAAAAAAGCCTCAACATTTATGGAGGGAAGAGTTAAAGATTTTTATGTCTGAAAGAAGCTTTAGGTTTGTTGAAGTGTAAGTGACAGCTAACAACACATGTCCTGCATGAAAACACTTGTTCGCCCATATTTGAAGTATAACAGAGTGCTTTTCTCACTGTTGTCTCTTGTCCATCAGGGACACTGACAACTCTTCATCAGGCAGTCTCGCTGCAGGATCATCACTACCCACTCATGGCCTAAAGGCTCACATGGGGGAAGGCAGAATGTACAGGCTGCTTTTGTAGAAATATCTCAGCTCCTGCTTGATCTCCATTCATTTGTTCCTTTCATATTCAGACACAAGAAAATATTGTGGCAATTGTGGCATATTAATCGACATGCCCCATACTGCAAGAGATATACACTATATTGGAGGGAAAAGGGGCTTCTCATCACGCAGCAGGAAACATCTGTGGCGATAAAAGGGAACCTAAATGAGTCAAGGGTGTGTTTGAAGGCAATCATGATGATTGCATTCCAAGATTCACGAAAACGTGGCCCAAGTTGTGTGGCTAAAAAAAAAAAAAAAACTCCAACTGCAAATATTTCAGAGGCATAAAAAGAGCTTATTTGATTGCACATTTCTCATGAAGTTGTTTGGAAGTGCAGCAGATTCAGAAATCAAGTCAGTGTGAGCTATTGAATCATTCATGTGCACAGCATACACAGTTTTCTCTTTTACCCCACAGGGTTCAGGGACAGAGCAGGGAAACAGACCTGATCACATCCTTGCTGGGAAGCTCATCATTATTGGCTTTTTAATTAGTTCCTAATATCTCAAAACATAACAGTTATACATTAGGTGAAGGCCTTGATAAGCCGTCATGGGGAGTTTTGGAGAAGGATAGATTTATGGAATTTTTTTTTTGAAAAGTCAGGTGTCACCTGAATGATTGATGGTTTCACAGTTGCTGGACATGGAAAAGGTCCATAATGTACATTTTCAAAAAAGGAAGAAAAAAAAGAGTATGTCCATACATACATATGTGTGTGTGTGTTCACATGTTTTCCAGTTTTTCTTTTTTTATGTACATGATTATTTTAGTATTCTATCTGTCCATACTCATGGGACTCCAACTCAGCCTACTCCTTCTAAGAATGACATATTTTTCCAGTAATAAGGACTTTGCATTCTGAGTTAAAAACAAACAAAGAAAAAAAAAAAACACAAAAAAGTTGTTCTTGGCTCTAAAAATGACAAAATTATAACCATTCTGAGTGCTGGGTTATTTTTATTTGCCAAATATGGATTCCTGCAGTTGCATCATAGATTGGGTTGGTTTGACCAACACAATGGCGTCTGGATGTCCACATCTTCCTTGTGTGACTGTGTTTAGGCAGGGCACCAGGATGAGTGGAGACACATCATTCATGATTCACAATCAATCCCGAGGCTTCATATCTACTCCCGGTCACTGCTTTTAGGTTAGACTCGTCCATTGCTGGCTCCTTTATGATAAATTCAGCTTGCCCTGTTTTCCCTGTGGGTGTTTTAAGCTGCAAGATTTCTTTTTTTTCCCCTCTTTTTTCCTAGTTTGAATAATTAAAAGGCCCTCAGAAATGTCTGTTTGTTCACATTAGTATTGACGGTCTATTAGCTCATACTCATTCTAGGTTCTTTTTAACCCACTCTTTGGTACCCTTGACCATTGAATAACAATAATTGTACCGTTGAATAACTTGAACTAATTTTTTTGGAGGGTAGAAGACCCAATCCAATTGATGGGGTAAAGCCCAAAACCATTGCCATTCTCTTAAATTCTCTCTTAAAATTTAAATTTTCTCTTATAAAATGGGTCAGGTACCCCTTTCATTCTCAGCTATTGCCTTTTAGAATAAGTGTACTGAACAAATCACTGACTCACCAATTCACGCTTAATAGCCACCATTCAAAACAACCAAGATAGTTGCAGAATTGCTAATATCAACTTGTTTTTACCTCATTCACTAGCATTCCTACACCTCTGCATCCCATTTTGGATGGGCCTTTTTTCCCCGTGATTCTTGTCTGGTTACTACTTCATGTCAAATCCATAGTTTCTCCCATTTGTTGTAAGTCTGTCCAGAGGCAGTTTCTTCTGTGCCCATTGGTACTTCCCTCTGGAAGTACCAATGGGCGTTTTATTTGTTTTTAACTTTGTTAAAGCCCTCATTACTGGAAGTAGTCAAATCCAGACTGACTGCACTGAAGATGAAAGCAATTAGAATGGCTAATATGTCAAAACAACCCATGATTGGGGTGGTTCATACAGCACTTGGGAACCCAACAGTTTTTAGGGAGCAACTTGTGTTGGATTATATTTAAATCATACAATCACCAAAAATGAAGACGTTGACCAAAGTTATAAGCAGAAAGTAAAAAGAATAGTTTCTATTTGGAAGAGCCAGTGTTGTTTTAACTGAGTAGCTTTAGTTGTGTAATAAAGTATATAGATTATGTAAAGTATAACTTTTTGATCTTTGTGTTTTCATCTCAAGTAGAAAAAAGGTCAAATTAAAACTTTTTTAGTAGCCAAACTTTCAGATTTCATGAAGTATAGATTCAGATTTTTGCCAAACTGACATGAGTAATAGGTCTCAGCAGGACCAGCACCCTTGCTTCTCTGAATGCAAATTGCCTCTGAATTGCCTTGGATGATTGGTAATTTGCAGGCTTTTCAATGCTTTTCTCATTATTTCATGCCCTGTAACACTGGTTATACTAAATGACCAGTCACTTGCCAACCACAGTAAGCATTGTTTGGAGGAATCCAGCCATTGGGAGATGGGCAAGCCCACTGGGATCCATTAACAGTGACATTGCAAAAAAGCTGCATACTCTGAGCTTCAACAGTTTGCCCAGGAAAAAAGGAAAAACAAAAGCCTTGTTTGAATTAATTTCTGCCCAGTAGAGCCAGTGTCTGATGTCAGATAAAATAAATACCATGAAACACTTGGCTTATTAGGACAATGTAACGGTTGGTTGGACCAGATTTTCTAATATCCACACTCAGTCAAAAGGAATTTATTAATGGTTGAAATTTCACATTTAAAATATGTATAACTTAACACTTCTTACTTATTTCTTTCTTTATATGGCAAATGGTGAATCGCTTTGTTTCAGTGTAAATGTTAAACCAAAATAAATAAATAAATAAAAAAGCCAAGGTCATTTCAAGCGATTCCTCAGAGGTGAGGAAAGCTGGTATAACAAGAAATGGAATCATGGGACACATTGTTATTCCTCCCAGCAGCTCTACACTCAACAGTGTTATCAGCAAATAAAGAAGAAATGGAGCTAACTTTGACTTTTATGACTGCTAACTCTTATTTCATTTGGTAACTGTTTTCTATAGGGACAGTCTCGTAAAATCTTTGTGAAGTCAGCCAACCCCTTATGGTTGGGTCTATTAAATCAAAGCTTGAAGGAAAATGCTCTTATATGGTGCCATATGCTGCTTTAAGACACAGAAAAATGACCTGGGCTCTTAGATGACACCAACAGCTGCTTGGTTTATGACAGCAGGGTGAGATGACTAATCTGGGGGTGCTGTGTTCCAGTATGGAAAATTCACAGATAAACCTTTATAGATCCAGTGTTCTCACAATATTAGTTGTTCTGATTTCAGTTAGTTGTAATGAAATGTGCTGACAATTTTGAATCTTCACTGTGTCCTTCAGTAGTCAAGGCAAGAGATTATATCAATATTTAACTACAAATGATGAAATATAAATTGTCACAATTAGCATGTTGACATGAGCGATGAATCATAATTTAGCTCCAAAACATGTTTTGGTTGAGACCAAGTGGCTACATCTGGCTTCTGAAATTGACCCAGGAAGGTCAGTCTCTTCATCTGACCACTAGGGGTTGTCTCCAAAAGTGAGGCAGAAAAAGTCCACCCACCACTCAATGGCCCTGCAGCTCCACCAGTATAGCTCAGGCTGAAGAACCCGTCCAAGTGGAGGTCCAGTTTAATCTGCAGTCAATCTGCAGCTCAAGGCCCTACACTGGTAGGCTGCCTTTACTGCAAAAACTCTAATCCTAATAAAGACAATAAAACTGCTAATTTATAGGTGTTCTGTCCAAACATACTAATTTAAAATGTTTCTATCAAATGGTATCCAAAACGAGTCCTGTGAGCTGAAATGAAGATCTGCACTGGGAACAGCTGTCGCTTGTTGTCACCTGATCTACAGGTGACAACAAGCGACAGGTGTCAAGTGTACCAGTATGGGCTGTGAGTTGTGCGCAACAAGCCATATTATCTTTAAAATAGAAAGGCCTATGCTATGTTAACAATGTCTTGTAGCAGTCTGTGTTGCAGTGGAAGGTTTATTGAAGCTTGGGGAAAATACTGAAAGGAATACTGGAGCTGATGCTGACTTGGTCCGTCTCTCCAGGGAAACTGGAGCGGGTTGGATGCAGGTAGGTCCACGTATGGGAAACTGAAACGCTTTACCCAAACAGATGATTACTGAATGGTCTGGTGGGAGACACAGGAGCACAAATCCACACTGGGGAAAAAACTGTTTTGAAACAATGTAGAGGATGCAAGCGAGATCAAAAGTTCAGGTCAGGTCCAAGGTCAGATTAAAAGGTTCCAGAAAAAGTCCAAGCAAACAAACTGAAACGTATATTCCAAAGGCACAGTTCCAGTACACAGGCAGATGGGTCACAACAAGGCAGACAGAACCTACAGAACCATTCAGGGGCTAAACAGAGTTTAATATCAAGACAGGTCCAAGGTCCAATAATGCTGGTCTAACAAGAAAACAGAAGTCAGGGCTGGAGAGTGAACTTCAGAAAATGGCACAATCTGGCAAGGGGCGAGAGATGCAGACCTGCATATGAAAGAGAGAGAACAGGTGTGAATGAGCAGAGTTAATTAATAATTTGTGATGAAGCTCAGACTGAGAAGTTGTGAACCATATATGGTCAGTATATGAAGTGAGCCGGAGGCCATGGCAGAAGAATTCTTTAACTGTGTTGTGAATGCTCAAGGTTGTCCAATCAGTTTTTCATTTCCATGCTGTTCCATGCTGCTGATTTTTAAGATGGAGGTCAATGGAGACTGGCTTTTGGAATTTGCTCCTTGTGGTCATTCGAAGAAAGAGATTTTTTCTTCCTTCCTGGGTAGATTCAACCCAGAGGATTTATACAGTAGTTGCTGCTTGGTTTAAACCCACAAGCAGCAGGCCAAATAACAAAGTAATCCCAGCAGAATCTGTCACACTGCTTCAGCAATAGAGTAAGTGCTCTCTCTATAACTGATAATTAGAGGACATTTAGATATTACAAGGAGGTCCTTGTTTAAATTCTAATAGCACTTGTTTCAGTTGTGCTTCAGTAGCAACACTTAAAATGAGGATGCTCAAGGTCAAGTTTATGTAGCACATTTAAAAACATCAGAGATGACCAAAGTGCTTCACAATAAACCAAAAATAATCCTAAACAAATCAATAGGATAATGTATGAGAATATAAATCCTTATCACAATAAAAGCATTAAATAAAAATGAAACAGTAAGATCACTGAGACAGTTTAATAGAGGCTGTAATTAGGTTGCTGAAATAGTCCAAGTTAAAATAACTGAAATAAGTCAAGCAAAAAAAAAAAAAAAAAAAAGCAAGAACATTAAATGTGAAACTGGAGGAAATGTTTTGTCAAAGGACCATGAACAGCTTAACAGTGTAACTTTCCTAGGCATTTACTGAAGATCATAACAGGTGTATACATTTCTATGTTAAGACCAAGTGAAGGTTTATATTCATGATAACTGTGTGTTATAGAACATTTCAGACATTTGGATAAGCATTTTGCATTTCTGTAGTGATGTTTCATTGTCTGCAGGTTTCCAATCTTCTTTTCCTTGATGTTGTAGTCACATGAAAATCTGCAAAGCACTTGAAGTTAACAATCAAATCAGGTCTTCAATAAATCATCAGAACTGGCTTTCAGTGTGAATGTAATGCAACTCATTTTTTAAGAAACAGTCAGGATTTGGGGTTATTCAGACATTTTCATCAGGCCCTCCCACAGCAAAATCTTTTTTTTTTTTTTTCCATGAGGATCTGATGCCAGCCAGGATCCACTTTATCTAGGTTACTTATAGTCTCAGGGTAAAGAGTCTGGATTCTACCCCAAACCATTGTGTCTCCTTGTAATATCTAAATGTCCTCTAATTATCAGTTATAGAGAGAACATTTACTCTATTGCTGAAGCAGTGCGACAGGTGTTAATGTCACAGGTTTTAAATAATGCATTCAGAGATCTGGTCACCCTCATCAGTAATTTTTCATCACACACAAACCCATACGCTTGCACACATCATCCTGTATGCAAAAACACCATCTGCTCCTCCTTTTCCATCTTCTTTCCTTATCCCTATCCATTTCTAAAGCAGGTGACAGATAATGCGGGCTATTTTTAGAATCAATTCAATTCAAAAATACTGTATTAATCCCCAGATGGAAGGACACCAAGGTGTTCCCAGATTA